>JASDQU010013432.1:329606-359296 GCA_032191745.1 Picea mariana | reverse complement strand
TTACTTAGGCCATGTTCTCTCTGAAGAAGGAGTAGTGGTAGACCCTGACAAAATCAGGTCTATCATGGAATGGCCTACCCCAAAGGATGTTTCATACATCAGATCCTTTATGGGACTAGCAGGATACTATAGAAGATTTATAAGAGGATTCTCCAAGATTGGTTGTCCAATCACTTCCCTCCAGAAGAACGGGACGAAATTCCTGTGGACACAGAAATGTGAAGAAAGATTTCAAACCCTGAAACATCTACTGATCCATGCACCCGTGATAAAAATCGCCGATCCAGAAGCTGACTTCCTCATGTGCATAGATTCCTATAAGGAAGGGATCAGAGGAGTCCTTATGGAGGGAGGAAGTGTGATCTACTATGAATCCCAAAAATTGAACGAGCATGAAGTCAACTATGTGACCCATGATCTAGAACTGGTTGCCATAGTGCATGCCTTGAAAATGTGGAGGCATTACCTCCTGGAGAGAAAATTTGTACTTATGACAGATCACTGTGGATTGCGATACCTGTTTGATCAACCAAATCTCAATGCTAGAAAATATAGGTGGATGGCCCTCCTTAGTGAGTTTGATTTTGAAATCAAACACATTAAAGGAAAGGAAAATAGGGTGGCTGATGCCCTCAACAGAAGTATGAAAACAATTCACCTAACAACGGTGAGCACCTGCGAGACAGATGTCAATAAAAGAATCCGAAATGCACAAGAAATAGATCCCTTTGTCCAGACCGTGACCATGTACCTACAGCAAGAACCCGCTAGAGTAAAATATGAAGGCTATTAGATGACCGAAGGAGGTCTGCTCACTTACAAAAGCAGATTTTATATCCCAGAGTGTGACGACTTGAAGAGGTTTATTATGGATGAACTACATAAAAGACCCTATACTGGTCATCCAGGATACTAGAAGATGATCACTGTGTTGGCAGACAACTCAATTTTTTTTTATTGCTCTCAAAAAAGTTGCCTACACCCCTTATCTCATTACGACAAATCATTGTCGCTTTGTGCTACTAGACATTTGTTTCATTTTTGCGACAATTACAATTTGATTTCGATTCAATTTTCACAACTGAAAGTGTGAAAATACCTTTTTCATCGTTTGGACTATAGTCGTCTTTTATTGATTTTTACAAAAGACACTTGACCATTGATCGCATGACTGCAAAAGATTTTTCAAACTCGTGTCCTTACCTTGATTGCGTATTTGATTTGTTTGATTGCTAAGCCTGTAAGCATGAAGAATTACTGGTCTTATTCTGATCTTATAAAGGTTATGATGGATTTGGTCTTATATGTTTTTATTCTTATTGCTATAGGCTCATGACTCGTTTATTGTATGAGAAATTCTTGATTGCATTGTTCTAAAAACTTTGGATATGCAACGAATACAATGGCAAGTTTATAAGGTCAAATAGCAATGGTGTGAGGGCGCATTGATGAAGTCTTTTGGGTTTTAGTTTTAAATCGATGCTTGGTATATTGTTTGGAAAATTGATATTGCATTGGACGAGAAATAGTTTCAAACTATGTATTGATATGTTTTGATTAACATTGGTTTGAAAAATTGAAATCACACGACAGGTCGTTGGATTTCATGCTGATTAAACTTAACACTTGGCGTGTGATTATCACCTATCGTGTTGGTTCAGATTTGGATAAGTGGCACGTTGGTGTGATGATTCACCGATTTGCTGGCCGATACGTATGGTTTGGGTGATTATGATTATAACAGCACTGTACATGATCATTAATACAATGCRTGGTGGTGGTAATCCCACCACCTTCGCACGCATGGATTTATTTCCGGTCTCTTCGAGCATTCAAGCTGTTGAACCCTCTCATTTTCACTCTRTGCATTGTTTCRTTTAGCTCAAACCCTACCATGTACAGAAGCCATGGCTCCTGTTGTGAGGGCCGAGCCCAACGGGTGCCAAGCACTGTTGACGTTTGATGGTGCGTATAGCGACTTAGAAGAGTTTGGTTGGCTTCCATTTATAAGGAAATTCGAAGGTTATAACCTCACTGTGGCTCGGCAATTTTCTTTATCATTCGATGGATATCGAGCCAAAGTTGGAGATGTCCAGCTTGAAATCACTGAACAGTTTCTCAGTTTGGCAACTAGCCTGCCTGTCAAGGGACAAAAATGGTCGAAAAGATACAAGGTTGACAATGTCCCATGGACGTTGTTATTTCGGTCTCACACAGTCAGCTCATGCGACAGAGGTTTGCCTGCAAAGATGTTGAAACCCCGCTGGTATGATCTCCTAATGATTATTAAACAATTCGTTACTTGTGAAGGCAGGTACGGGTTTGTTTTCCTGTTTCAATTGCATTTATTAATGGTTTTTATGGGATTCGAACTAAGTTTGCCTCACTATCTGCACCGAAGCTTGTTTAAGATGGCCAAGCGTTACAAACGCAGCCAGGCTGACACTAGCCTCTTCCATGTAGGGTTGATTAAAATAATTTTGGTTCATGAATTGGGGTTACGTCTCGATTCTTGGCATGAGTTTCTCAGTCGTAATGGCTTTGAAGAGTCTAACCCTCCACAGGTGGATAAGCCCATGGTGACCGAGAGCAAACCTATCCCTGTGCCTTTTAGTGTTTTGTTACCCAAACCTAAGCCCGAGTCTCCTACGAATTCATCTATGGCTGTGACTAAATAGACCGAAGTTGCTAAGCCTACAACCACAAAGACTAGAGCGAAGACTGGTGCTAATACTAGAAGCAAGAAGAATGCAAGGTTGATCTCTCGCATGGAGAGAAATAAATCTAAGCCTCCTACCAAAACAGAGCCTATCATGGTCAGCGAGGACTCTGATTCAAGCATTGAACGTTTTCTCGCCGAAGAGGGCTTCTGTGACAAACCTCTTTATGATTTCATTGAGAACTTGCCTCCTTGTCTGCGGGATAACTCTGACTTTCCGGGCATCGAACCACCTCATGAAACCCTTGGTGAATGATCAAAACCCCCTTCTGTTCAGACTGTTGCACCACCTTGCGACCAATGTGGGCTGTGGTTAGAAAGATACTACTCGGATGTCCCAAAATTGCAATCCAAAATTCGCGATTTGGAAAACCAAGTGGCAAAGATCACTAGTCAGAATGCAAAGATGCAACCCTCCGACAAGAAGCAACGAACCACGGGTTCAATCCTATTCAAAAATGTTGAGTCTGCTACTGCAATTGTCAATTCAAAATTGACATAGCCTCAACAATTTTAATGGTATAATTTTCACTCTTTTATATGGCATGATCATAAGCTCTGCATACATTGTTGACTTGCTCTGTCATGCATAAGTGTTGATTATCGATTTCTGGATTGGTTGTGATTAGATTTAGTTTGATTGATGACGATTTGATTTGAATGTTCTGTTATTTGATATCTTTTCTATTGTTGAAATACAAACGATATCTCTATTCGATTTGGTTACATCTTGTGCGATATGATGGGCAAATTGGTTAGCTATGCTGATTATATTTTCTATGTTAGGACCAATTCGTATATCATTTGTTACATAATCAAATTTTGAATGGATAACAATAGTAGTTGTTACGATGTGAACTGTATTTCAATGGTAACAAATGTATTATTCGATTGAGATTACAGGGATGGATTGATCGTATCAAATCTTACGATTTGTGTCTATAATTTAATTCAGTTATATGCCTGATTTGTTGACTCTGTCAAAACCCTATCTGTCGACTATGAGGTGATCAAACATGAAGACTATTGAGTCGATATTTGTGGAAATGACTTCATCCAATTACAATGGAAGCAATTTATATATCGTTCTTTTAACTGAATGATATCAATTTGCTGTTGTGATTATAATTAGTCAATTACAGTTACGAATTTACCTGTGAATTACTTGAAACATAGCGAATGAGAACTATGGTTGGATTCTATGGATACAGTGATGCATGAAATCGTAATGGCTTTCTATATTGGCAATGATATGAATCTTATGCTAATCAATAATGATGGTTTGTATTTCATGCGATTTGGTTTACCGTTGATTTCATTCATGGAACAGTCTGGTTAAGATTTGATTCGATTTTACATCGATTGGGAAACAGAGCATTCCTACTCTGTCTCGATTGTATTTTGTTCGATTTGGTTTGATCTAAAAGGATTATTTTTGAATCATTAATAATTTATTGATTATTACAAGATGATTGGATTGGATTTGATTTGATTTATATCTGGTTATGTTTACTATTCTAGACCAGCTACAGGATCAAAAGATTCTGTAGCTAAGTCTATAGAGTCATTTTTTTATTGTTTTCTTAATAAAATACTCCTCTAACTTGATTTTTGTGTCTATTACAGGCAAATTCGAATTGGCAATGGATATGAAGAGCAGTTAGAAGATATCTTAAGAATTTTACTTGCATTTTTAGTTACTTAGTTTAAGGGCTTTTGGGATAATTCCCAGATTGTGTAAAACTATTTACTATTATTCACAAGGATGTTTTACCTTGTGAAAAACCTATATAAACCTATGGATTTGTAATAATCGATCATCCTCAGTTGGGGAGAACAAGGATATGGAGTTCTGATTCAAACTGGAGCAGAATTGGTGTTTTGTCATAACTTTCGCTTTTCAATATATCGACACTTTGTTCCACATTTTGTATATCAATTTGTTTATGGTTTGGTATTGCTTTAGCTATCTGAATCAAATGCAAATGATATAATTTTATTTCTATCATCTATATCTTGTTTCTTCCGAATAGATAAAAGACATAATAGTTGTTAGTTCAATTTGTGAATCATAACTTTGTCTTCTTCATAAATCGAACTGTAATATATAGATTTGCTCATAATAGGTTTCCCCTTTTGCAGGAATTTATAATCAGAAAATTGTTATGATTTCTTTTATGTTTTGTTTGTCCTGTAACATACTTCAAGAAGCAGCATAGTTGATCGTTTACGAGAAGCATACGGATTAACTGGTGTGAGTTTCCCTCCTCCAAACAGTTTAGAAGCAATCATACACAGGGCAGACTTGGAGCGTTTCTAGGTCAATTAGTTAGATGTTTACTGTTTATGTTAAGTAGTTTAATATAAATGATAGTTTAGTTAGATTTATGTTACATTGTTTAATTTCAATAAAATAGATTAGATTGTTTGATTTCAGTAGTTTTTTTTATTTCCTTTTCATAAAACATAAAAGATAAAAAGTAGATTCTTGGTTGTCTTAGGGCAGCAAACACATGAGTTTCGCAGGTTTTGATCAAATCTGTAGGCTGTCCATAGTGTACATTTGTGAATAAGAAATAACACAGCTGATAATTAGGCAGTTGATTTGAGTTATTATAATCATAATTAGTATCTTGTAAATATATAATAGTTAGTAGTTCATAGTTAGATTAGTGTAGTTAGTTTAATTTTGCTTCATTAGTTTCTAGTTTCCCTTATCTTAGTTTGATTTCTTTTTATTTAGCTAGTTAGTTAGTTTTAGTTTGTTTTATTAGTTTCTAGTTTCCCTAGTTTAGATTATTTAGCTCAGATCACTTTTCTTTTTGGTTTCCTTAGGAGACCTTAGAGCGGCCAACGGAGCCGTTAAACTCGTCAGGGTGGTCCATTCCAAACGGCTTGGGTTATTTAGACAACCCCGGACCGGTTCCACTCTCCCAATTGACGGATGGATTGTTTCGTTCGTCAACACACTGCCACTAGAAAACATTTTTATTGGCCTGGATTGAAGAAAGACATAGTCAAGTACTTAGCCAAATGCATAGAGTGCCAATAGGTTAAAGTAGAACATCAACACCCAGCAGGATTATTGCAACCTTTACCAATCCTAGAATGGAAATGGGAAACCATCTCCATGGATTTCATCACTGGATTACCAACCTCAACCAAACAGAATGTTTCCATTATGGTGGTCATGGACAAATTGAGAAAGTCTTCTCACTTCATCCCCATCAATTCGAATTGTAAGGAAATTGATATTACCCAGGTATTCATGAAAGAGATATTCAGACTACATGGTATGCCGAAAGAGATTGTGTCTGACAGAGACACGAAATTTACTTCCAACTTTTGGAAATCACTGATGGTTGGTTTAGAGACCAAGTTATTGTTTAGCACTGCCTATCACCCTCAAACCGATAGACAGACAAAAAGAGTGAATCAAATACTAGAAGATATGTTAAGGATGCATGTAATGCATCAACCCAAGAAGTGGGAAGACTACCTGCCACTGGTAGAATTCGCCTACAACAACGGCTACCAAGCATCTGTAAAGATGAGTCCCTTCGAAGTCCTCTATGGTAGACCATGTAACACTCTAGTCAGCTAGAGTAATCCTGTAAACAAGATTTATTTTGGACCCGACATGTTGAAAGAAATGGAAAAACAAGTGACTCAGATAAAACAAAACCTAAAAGTCGCTCAGAACTGACAGAAAAGTTATGCCGACCAAAAGAAAACTCCAAGAGAGTTCAATACGGGAGACCATGTATATCTCAGAGTTAGCCCAGGAAGAGTTCCCTAAAAATGGGAGTTCGTGCCAAGTTGGCACTTCGGTATTGTGGACCCTTTGAGGTTCTAGATAGAGTAGGACCTGTATCCTATAGGCTAGCACTTCCTCCCATAGTAAAAGTGCATAATGTTTTCCATGTTTCATTATTGAAGAAATATGTACATGATGCTAATCATATAATTGATTGGTCTATGATCCAGGTGGAACTGGAGGGGGAATTTCTACTAGAACCTCAGTGCATACTGGACAAAAAGGAAACCGTACTCCAAAACTGAACCATTGCACAGGTCAAGGTGTAGTGGAGACATTTTGGCCCAGATGAGGATACGTGGGAAATGAAGGATGCCATGATATAGGCATATCTGATTTTGTTTACCTATGTACATGAATGTCATTTTGATAGATAAGAACATCGAGGATGATGTTCCTTAAAGGGGGAGGGAATTGTAACAACCAGTTTCCCCCAGTTTGTAAAAATAACTATACTGGCCAAGAACTGTGGCAAACTCAAAAATGTGAATGTGAATAATATTATGAATATATATATATATTGTAGGATTGCTGAGAGGGGATATGCTGAAAAAGAGACCATGATGGCTGAAGAAAGGTGGTGGAAGGCACATGGAAAGGTGGTGTTAACTTCCACTGAAACCAATACCGTATTTGGACTTCACTGGCCCGGAGAACCAAGAGTGGCTCGCTGGCCTGAAATAAATTACTCGTAGGTTGGTAGGTAGATGTCTCCTCAGGAATTAATGAGGGATGGGGGAAGTGAACCGCCCATCCGTAGGAGCCTTAGGCCTAACCTCCATGAGGGAAATCGCGCCACATGCAACCTCGCAAGAGGGAAATGTGTGAGGAAGGAGCATGGAGGGGGCAGACGTGAGGGAAGAAGGAAGAACTCTGGAGATATGTAGAGTGAGTGGTAGTAGAGAAGGGGGAGAGTAACCCTCATTCTCGATCAGTGGCAAACCGAGACACAGTCTCGCAGCATCGTGGTCTCAACTCGAGGGTGGCTAGTGGTAAATCCATTGGGAGTCGTTGAGCCTACTGTTGGGTGGAAATGATCACCCCTCTCAACAGTTGCATCACCATTGGTGTTATTTCTGATAAGTGTTATTTGAAGTTAATTCCATAATCGCATGTTCAGTTTTATGTGCTTGTAAATAGTTCTGAATAGAAGTGTTTACCTAACGTTTGATTTGATAGAATGGATTCTTGTGTATGCTTACATGCCATAGTTGTTTTCTACACAAATGATTATGTCTGGGACATGATTTCGCTCCACCGAGAATCGTCTTATTTGCTTAGTTTCTCATAATATTCTGGGAAGGCCCCTTGAGAGTACTCTTTTCTGAGAATTACCCCATAAACCTTGTAACTATACTAAACCTTACCAAAGACATGATTAAGATCAGGGATAATTGCTTGAGAACCATCTGAGGGTTCATGCAATCCGGGTCTAGAACCCTTATGCAAGAAAGAGTAGCTTTCTAACGTCTCGGGGTCATGGGAGCCGGAAGCTCTGAGAGTTTGAACTTCATGATTCAAGCTTAGAAGGGATAGCGAGATTCAAATATAGAAAGAAAATACCCTATCACTTGGTAAATAAACGGTCAGAATCCTTTCGAGAATACCCCAAGCCTGTCAACACCGATGGATCTAGAGAAGGAGCGTAGGCATTAACACCTCGCCTTTCATCCTTCACAAATAGTGATGCGATCCTGGATCGTAGATCCCAGGGACCCATTAGAACTCCATAAGCCATCGATATTAACCTTTACTTAGGTGAGAGAGTGAACTTGACTACGTTATGAAAGTCCTGAAGACATCGGGACTGTCCATGATGGAGGACAGGTGGTAGAGATCTGACCATTTCGCGTATCAGGGATTCGTGAGTTTGGAGGTGGAAGACCAGGCTCTGGGAGTCATGAAGTCTCGTGTTGCAAGACCGCGATGTGATCTAGACCGTTGGATCACTCGTGAAATCTCATTTCATGGGTTCCCAAGTTGAAGGGTTAAAACCCTTGCCTCAAGATTCGCGAGGTCGCAAAATAATTTGAGCCATCCATCTGTGGGAGGACATGTGTCGCAAAATCATCCATTTCATAGATTCAGGCACTGGGACTCACAGAGAGGAGCATCTTGACTTCGCGAGTAGCGAAGTCCCGAGGAAATCTGAGTCGTTCATCTGAGAGCGGACGTGTGTCGCGAGATCGCCCTTGTCGGGGATTTGGACATCGGGAGTCATAGAGGGAAGTCTTTCAACCTCGCGAGCAGCGAAGTCACAAGAGGATCAGGACCATCCATGTTGGAGGACAGGTGGCAGAGATTTGACCATTTCACGTATCGGGGATTCGTGAGTCTGGAGGTGGAAGACCAGGCTCTTGGAGTCATGAAGTCCTGAGTCATGATATCATGATGTAATTTGGGCCATTGATCAAAGAGGAAGGAAAGTCGTGGGATCTGATGTCTCGATACATCGCATATCATGGATTCGTGAGTTTGGAGATGGAAGACCAAACCCTTAGAGTCGCGATGTCTCGAATAGCGAGAAGTAGGAGCAAGCATTGAGTCAGGACCTCCTTGGTATATCTCATATTGGGGTGTCGGAGGTTGAGGGGAATCAGTTTCGACTGTAGAAGTCCCGAGCTTGCGAGTTGTGAGAGATTTTGCAACACATGGCACGTCCTCTTGGTGGGACCCACATGGTTGAGAAGTGGTGTAACGATAAGATGCCCAGAGAGAGGGAGAAGTGGTGATAGGTGGTGGACACGTGTCATTTGAAACGAGAGTCAACATYCTGTTGACTTCTCATACTTCAGGTTCTCGTAAGAAAGGAGCACAAAGGCCCAACAACTCAAGTCGTAAAGTTGTGAGTTTCGAGAAGCCCAGAAGGAGTCAAACCTTCTCTAACTTTCGCGTCTCGGGGTTTTGTAAAAGAAGGGCCCAGAGGTTCAACCTTTCAACTCACAAATTTAAAAGTTGCAAGAAAGGCTAGTGGTTAGCCCTAGCTGGTGGTCACACGTGGAGAGTGATAATAAGGAGGGGCCATACCATATCAGAATCTCAGGTATTGGCGATCGGTGAAGAAAATTCGAGGGTCTTCGACTCACGACTCGCGAGGTCGTGAGTTGTGAAAGGCGCTTACATTTAGGTGCGTATGTGGTCCTATCGAGATAGGGACTAAAGAAAGGGAGATAGTGCTTTGTCATTAAGTGGTGAGTAGAACTGGATGACTAGAATCTGCGCACCCAGATCTATGGCCAGGGTTTCATTCTGGAGCCCCCTCACCATTCTACCTTTAAGATTGGACTCACTTGTATCGCTGAGTCGTGAAACATGAAAAGGCTCCTGGTTTGTTTGGCCTGTGGTCCTAACCCACGATCACAGGGNTATGCCATAGTGGGTGTGTGACACTCTCTAACTTCTACGTCTGCACTGCTTTCAAATCTATCTGTAGCTTCTTCAAGTCTTGAGTTGCCTTCAAGCCTTCTATGATTCTCACTGTTTTCTTCCTTTGTTTGAGCTCTTGTATGGAAGCACTGACTCTTTCTTCTTTTTAGTCCAACTGTTGGAACTTATTGTCTTCTTCCAGGATAGTCCAAATCTTCACACCTCTGTCAAACAACTCTTCAATTTCCTTTGCTTCTAAGATATTAGGGGGCGTCGTATGGTTGATCCTTGATCTGATCTCCTCAATATCTTTCTTATATTGGTTTGTTTTTTGTGAAACGAGGTTGATCTTCTCCTCTGTGCTTTTCTACGGTGCTTACACACTTCAGGGATGCGATTATAAACCATTGTCAATCCCTGTTCAAATATTTCTATATGTTTGTTTTCCTCTTTTGTCTCGAGATTTACTTGCTCAACTACTAGTTCTAGGGAATCCTTTCCATTCCTAGTTTCTTGTAGTTCAATTGCATCTGTCCTTGCACATAATTTCACTTCCTACCTGACACTGGCTTGTAGTTTGTACAATTTCTTGGTTAGTGTGTTTGCTAGTACCAACTGTACCTGTGCTCGATCCTTAAGTGGTTTCTGGGCTATGACCTCATCCATCTGCAACATCTCTGGTGTTACTTGGAAGCTTGGTCTCGCCTGCGCTATGGTCTGGATGGTGTCTTCTTCATTTGGTGCAGTCCTTTCCTCTGCTCTTGTTGCTAAGGGGAAGGGTTATTTTCCCCTTTCAGGCCTTTATGCTGCTTCTATATACTCTAGGACTTGCTTGATGTTAGTTAACTAATTTTGTATCCTCCCTCGTTGGTTTTGGGCCTCTTCAAATTCATCGGCTGCGTGATCTTGTACTCTTTCTATGACAAGGTCAGCATCATCCTCTAGAATTGTGTACTCAACGCAAGGATGATTTTAGGGGCTAAATTTCGCTCAAGGGCTAATTTTCCATGGTTTTTCCAAAAACGAGATTTTCTATTTTAAAAATGATTCGCCCAAATTCTATAGGATAAAATTATTTTACCTTAAAAATCGCCAAAATTTTATAAAAACTATATAAAATATTTCAAAGTTTGAATATTTTTACAAAAATATCGCCAATCATTTATAGTTGGAATATGAAGGATTAGTAAGATTCGCCAATGTTTCTACATTTTAAAATAAATTTCCATCCTTAAAATCATCCCTGTACTCAAGAAGTTTCTTATGATCCTTGGCCTTGTTGAGCAGCCCTATGTATGTATAATAGACTGCTTGGGTAGACTTGTTTCTTGTAGAGTGGCTACCAAATGGGTTTCTTGTGTTGACGTGTCCCCCCTTCCTTGTGCTTCCTGCATCGCGGTAGTGTCCTTCTTTCCTTGTGCTTCATGTGTCAGGGAAATGTCCTTATTTCCTGTCTATGCATCCTTATCTAGAGAACTCCCCTTCTACTGCATTGGATTCTAACTGGGATTCCCCTGATGTGTCGTCTTCTTGGGTGAAACATTTTCTCCTGCAGGTGTATTAGATGACCTTGATTCTACATCCTTCCCTTTTGGCATTTCCTTGGTAATGATTATGATCTTCCAGTCATCTTTCTAGTCTCGTACTACCATTTCCACTTCCTCTGCATTGATGCAGTATTGTAGCTAAAACCATTTCTTCCCTGGATCCTTATGTTCTTAGATCCACATGTTTTGGCATGTAGCTCTAAAGTTTTCTACACCTTGATATTGTGCGACCACCTCTAGAGTGATCCTCCATGTATTAGTTATGCTGTGATTCCCATTGATGTATACCACGTCGCGCGCCAAAAACCTACTCCGTCACAAAATTAGGAGTAGGGAGGCTCCCTCCACCCAATTAGAGCTATAAAAATTATCATCCATGAATATTGGAACTATGTTCCCAAGTCCTGCATTTCCTTGTAGTCGTTGAGGAACAAGTTCAGTAGATATGGGGCCTAGCTGAGTGTGGTTCCATTTTCCAATTGAGTTGCAGTTGCAACAACCCTTGCAGGGACCTCCTCCTTGCGGTATTTACTTAAATTTTTGCAAGCCATGCTTTTTGGTGGCTGTATCACTAATTCTTTTAATGATGATTCCACGCGAGCCTCTCTCTGTCCCGTATGTTTTTTTCATCTCCTCTGCTAGGGCCTTTTATTTAGTTTTCTTATCTAGGTACTGCACAAGAATTTTTCCCATTGATGGCATACCTGTGATGAATGCAATCATATCTACATCGATGGAGACATTTTCTTCCATTCAGAGGAAGCCTCCACAAAGGATTATCATCAACTACTTGACATAGTTATTCACTTCTCCCCCCCTATCGAAGTGGGGAATCTCTACAAGGTTTAGGATCCCTGTGTTTGTGAGGCCTGTCGTCCATTGCTTTGGATGCATCATGGGGTCTCCAATGGGTCATGTTCCTATGCTCTCCATGTGCACCTACTGTGTAAATTTAGGGAATTTGTCGGTGTCCAATAGATCATGGTCTGTTATCTCAGTTTTTCTATGCAACCCAATAATGTTGGCATGGCCTATACCCCCTCTAGAATGCATGATAATGTGATTAAGGTGTTGGGTTACTTGCGAGGGGACTGCACAATGGAATGTTTTCCCTTTCTTCTTACTAGAACACTAGAGGTTCCAACCTCTGTTTCTCTATCTTTTGTGATTGATTTTGTCTTTCCGGTGATGTCTTCAACTAGTCCTTCCTTTTTTTTCCTAGACTCTACCCCTACCTTTGTCCACTCATTGGTGTCACCATTCGTTCTGTGGGATACTTCATCCCTCAAAGGTTGTTGTAGGTTTCCTGCGTCGACGATTTCATGGCCTTGTGCACTTTCATGTGAATCAATTTCCATGTTGGTTGGTTGTCGAGACTTTTTATTCTTCCTTGACCAGTGTGGCACTCACTGGTTTGACTTGCGGTGAGAGAATTGCATCGACATCGACAAATCCCTCTCTCTATTCCATTTCCTACTTTGCCTCTGTATTTTCTTGCAGTGACCTGAGGTTGATTTTTGTTTTGCGTGATGTTTGGCTTGGTGCACCAACCTTGGGATGTGCCATCGTGGAAACTTATTTCTTTGTGGATTAGAATTTGGTTGGTTAGAATCTCTGTACTCGCTTATTCAACTCCAGTCTTTAGCTTCACAGATTTGTGAAGTTGGAATTTCACAATAAGTTTTGTTTTCCTCATGCTCCTCCTTTATATAGAGGGTGTCATTATTTCCCTAAATTGTCTCGAAGAAGTTTCTTTGGATATGATTAATGGATTGAGGCTTGTCGAGTATGCTTCATTCAATTCCATAAATGCCCCAATTCACACCTTTTTCCCCTAACTTTCGTTTTTCATTTTTTCGACCATTGGCCCCTTTTCCGGTGTGTTGTACTTTTCCTTAGTGTGTCGTGACTTTTCCTTAGTGGGAATTGTTTTGTTTTCTATCAACCATATGCTGTGTGTGGTCACTTTTTCTTTTTGTTGCACTAATTCCATGATTTTTGCGTGAGATGTTTCCCAGTATTTTTGTATTTTCTTTCTTTTCTATTTTTATTTTTATTTTTTTCCCCTCTATTTCTCCCTTCTATTTCTTTTTCTCATTTTTCTATCCTAGTCTCTGCTATAGTACACTATATACATGCTTTCCTCACTACGCTGTGACTTCTAAGGGTTAGGAGGTTGACTCTCCCTATACATTTTCAGTTTACTCTTGTTGATCATTCCTTTCAGTTATGTTCCTCCCAAGTCCTTTAGCTGTACATATCCCTCATTTGTGACAATATTTACTTCATATGGACCTAGCCAATGCATTCTAAATTTGCCAGGATGTTGAAAAAAATTATTTTCATAGAGTAGGACTAGGTCTCCTTCCTTAAAGCTCTAATATGTCTAGCATGCCAGGATTTGTCTCTTTCTTTCTTCACTTCCTGATGAATTACTGACAGAATCATGTCTTCTTGCATCACCATTAATTGATTTAACCTTTCTTGTATTGCGCCTCTTTCTTTCATGTTGGTAATTGCTGCTACACGGAGATTGGGTACCATAAATTCTGATGGTACCACTGCTTCCTGCCCATACACCAATATGAATGGTGTCTGTCCTGTTAACTTCTTACATGTGGTCCTATATTCCCATATCACTACTAGTATTTTCAAGTCCCAATCATCCTTGCTGATATTGCAAATCTTTTCCCGAGAATTTTCCAAGATTTTATTAAAGGCTTCTACTGTTCCATTTGCTTGAGGATGGTATGGTGTACTCTTCTGGTGATAGAATTCAAATTCCTCAGTCATAGCCCTAATGGTACTGTTGATAAAGTGAGTGCCTTGGTCACTCATCAAAATCCTTGCACATCCAAATATGGTGATCACTTGCTCAGACAAGAAGTGTGTTGTTGTCTCTGCACTGCAGTCTTTGACTGGTGTTGTGTCTTCCCATCTTGTGAAGTATTATGTCGCAGTAATGATATATCTATTTCCCATTTTTCAAATAATTGTAAATTTACTTGTGATCTTAGGGGTATCTCATCCCTTCTATTGGGTTTTCCAACCCTCTGAGAAACATCACATTTCTGGTAGTATTCCTTGGCATCTCTATGGACTATTTTCCACCATAATCATGCATGCAATACCTTCTGTGCGGTATCTTTTCTTGCATAGTGTCCTCCAGCTATAACTTCATGATATTGTACCAAAATTATGGGCCTTTAATGTTCTAATACACATCTTCTCAAAATACTATTTGTGCCCATGTTATATAAGTGTCCTGTAATAAGTTGATAGTCTACAACTCTGACTACCAGATTCTTCTTCTATGCATTGTTAAATTCTTGTGGTTCAAACCATGTACTTAAGTATTCAATAATATCAATGAAATATTCATCATCTATTTGTACTGAAAACAAATGTGCATCATTGACATTGTCCTCCAAGTTGGTAGGTTCTTCTCCATTACTTATCCTTGACAGGTGATCAAGTTTTTCATTTAGCTTCCTTGGTTTGACTGTCACTTCGAAATCAAATTCTTGGAATAACAATAGCCATCTACAGATACTCCCCCCAAACACTATCTTTTTGACTAGGTATTTGAGGGATGAATGATCTATGAACATCTTAAAGTGTTTACCCAACAAATAGTTCATGAACTTATGAAGTGCATATACCATGGCTAGGCCTTCTCTTTCTGTAGTGTTGTAATTCTTCTCTAATTCTGATAATTTTCTGCTTGAAAAGGATATAGGATGGTCTAAGTATCCTACTCTTGGTTGTGCTAGAATTGCTCCAAGTGCTATGGTTGATGCATCTACATGCACATGAAATGTATTTTCCCAATCTGGGAATACTAGGATAGGTGTTGTGACCAGATATTCTTTTAAAGTGTCCAACCCTTGTTGATAGTCCTCATTCCACTGAAATCTGATATCCTTATGTAACATGTTTTCCATTGGTGCAGTAATATGTGCATAACCCTTTATAAATTTTCTGTAATAGCCTATATGTCACAATGTTGCTCTCAAGTGGTGTAATCTTAGCAAGATCCACTAGTAACCCTTATTTACAGACTATATGTCCCAAAAATATGCCAAAATATGTCCCAAATATGAATTTCTTGATGTTCAATGAGATCTCGCATTGCCTGCATCTTTCCAACATTATCCTTAACACATTTACATGGTCCTCTAACAAACTATATACAATCCAGTCATCCATATATACCTCTAAAAACTGATGTATGAATTCCTTAAAAGTAGCTATGACTACTATTGAAAATATGGTTGGTGCATTTTTCATCCCAAATGGCATGACTGTGTATTGGTAGGATCCCCATTATATAGAAAAAGTAGTATTATACTTGTCTTCTAGAGCTATTTTGATCTGATGGTAGCTCGAGAACCCATCTGTAAATGAATATGCTTCTTGGCCTCCCACATTCTCTAGGACTTCATCTATAAAAGGGGTAGGGAGAGGGTCATGTAAGAAAGCATTGTTAAGCTTCCTCAGATCTACAAAAATCCCTATCCTCCCTTGTGTCTTTTATTGGACTACCATAGGACTTATCCATTCAGATTCCTCTATTGGCTCTATGATACAAGCTTCCAACATTTTGTCAATTTTTTCCTTCACTTTCTGCTTATATATTGGATTCAGTCTGTAATGTCTCTGTCTCACAATTCTTTTCTAAGTTTTGAGAGGTATTTTCATCTCTCATAGTTTTCCCATTATGCCTTTAATATATGTAAATATCATTGGGAATATGTCACTGTATTCGTGCAGTAATTATGTTATTCTTTCTATTGTTTGTTCATCCCAATAGTCTCTAATACTTGCCATTTTAGGGTTATCAGTTGTCCCAATGTTGAATTTCTTCACCTTAATTGGTGCAACAAATAATTCTGACTCCATAGATGGACCTTCCACCTCTCTTTCTCTTTCAATTTATGTAATCTGAATGTTGCATGAATCATCTTCATCCGATGCTTCCTCTTCAACATGATAGCATGAAAGTAGTTCTTTGATTGTTTGCCTATTTTGTTGTTGATATATTGTCATGAGTTCAACCTTTGATTCATTAATAAATATCACACCTCTTATCTTCTTCAATGTTGAATCAAAGTTGGGGTTCTCATGTTCAAATGAGAAGGTTACTACAAAGTTCTCCTCTAATGTTGTCCATTCTATAGTACCTTTGTGCATCTGCTAGTCTGCATACTAGTTCTATGGGATTCCTTGCAATGTATGAATGAAGTGATGAGGCCATTCTTCCGGAGGTTTCATCATCCACTATGTTATACACTTCTCCAAGTTTTCTTCTAGTGTTCCTTTCCCATCATACCTCTGCATTTTATTGCTTCCTTGTTCTATGTTGAATCTAATGCACGGTAGTCGTTTACAATGGTACCAGTACTGGATTTTTTCTTTGTGTGCACCCCACCATATTGCAAGTGTAGCCTTGAGTGCAATATTGATGGATAATATCCTCTGATTTTCTAATATGCCTTCTTTATATTTTTTCAGAAATTCCTCTAAGTCATTTACCACATGAAAACTAGGAGGTTCTCTTATCTCTATACCAACCCATCTTACTGTGCGGTCTATTCTTGGGCATCTTATTGTGGAAACTTCATGTAGTCATTGCTGCCAATTCTCCAACCCTGTATCTAAGTCAGAATCACATGATGTAATTCTTCTCCAGCTGATTGCCCCATATGCAATTAGGTTAACATAGTCTTCTTCTCATGTGGTGGTTCTGTACAACTAGTTTATTTCCTCCAAATCTAGAAAGGTGGGTTCTACAAACCTTTCTCCTTCTTAAGGATATAATGGTGCAATGACTATATTCACCTGATTCAGTTTTCATTTTCCTTGTCTTCAGGTTTATTATGGCCTATTTATCAAATTCCGAATCTAGTCTAGGAAATGTTGGATATGGTGTTGTGCCATATACTATCTCTATTAATTCAAAGTTTAGCTTAGTGCACACTCCATCCAAGTCTAATATCACACCTTTAAGTCTTCCAATTGGTAAAACCTTGTGTTTATTAGCTAATATCAACTAGAGATGTGAATAACCTAATGTAGGTTCCCCCATACGGTTCCTTGCCTTCTTAGGTAACACATTTACTTCAGAGCCTAAGTCTAGTATAATATCACCCATATTAAAGTCTCCAATGTTATAATTCAGTATGAATTCCCTACTTGTCCTTCTTCTTGTATGGAGATGATTGACTACTTTCTTCTTCCTCTATATTACATTTTTAGCATATTTTGTAAGATATTAATAGATGATGGGTCATTCAATAGTTTAACATAGGATTTAAGAAAAGTATTTATGTTACTTACTTTCTCTAGAGGTTGTGTTGCACTTTTATGGTCCATTGAGGAAGGAATCTTGTACATAGGAGAGTTTTGATTTTTTTGTGAAGCTAATGTTGGCGCAACATTTTTCTTGGGAAACTCATGTCTTTCCTCCTTCAATGTTTCATTTTATTTTTGTGCATCAAATTGCTTTGGTGGTTCAGTATTATTCTTCACCCATTGGTGTTGCATTGGATATTGTCTTAATGCATCAGTTTCTGTCTTAGCTCCTCCTCGCGTGACTATGTTGATGTTTCTTCCATCATCCCTAGCTTCTGCATAAATACACTATAGATTCTGGTTTTTCTGGTTCCTCTTTTCTTGGATCTTTCCCAATAATGCCGGACAATATTTTGTATCATGATCTATTGTACAACAATACATACATGTCATTGGTGGAAGTGGAAACTCCCTTGAATAATGCCCTAGATGTTGGAAGTTGTGGCACACTATTGTACCTCTGTCTCATCCAAATCCTCCTCTTCCTTCTCCTCCACCTCTATATCCAGCTTGATCTCCTCGCAGTGCATTGTATTGAGGTACTTGATTATACTTCATGGGATTATACTATGGTTGCACATTGTTATATAGTGGTTGTGTAATGTTATATTGTTTTTACGCATTATTATATGGTGGTGGTACCTAATTGAAATGAGGTGAAACTTGTCATATCATCATTTATTCTTGCACCCTATAAGTATTTGAAGTTCTTTCTCTCATCAAATCCATTGTCCTACAATGTTTATCATCATGACCCACTGACTTGAAAAAATTGCAATATGAACTTTTGGGTATTTTTTGGTACTTCTGCATCATTGGACAATGATATGGATCATACCCATGTGTTTTAAAAATCTCACAACATGGTCCTCCTATTTGCAAAGAGTTTGGTACTTGTGTTTCCATGTATTGTGTGAAAGTTGGACATTCATTCTTATGGTGTCCTTCTATCCTGCATGTTGTACACCAAACAACTTCTCTTTTGTCTTTGCCCTTATTCTGGTTAAGTTGAAATGTTAGGTTCTTTAGATCCTCTTTCAGCTCCTCTATTGTTGGATTTGTCTTTTGATAGTGGTTCTCTTCCAGTTGTAAGGCTTCCTGCAGAGCCTCTGCCTAATTTTGGAACTTTTGTTGTCTCAATGGGTATTTCAAGTGTGGTAACAATGATTTCACAAATAAGTTCTTATGTTGCATGTTAGTCATTACATACTTCAACTTACCTTTGTGAAACTTAAACCTCAGATAAATATTCCAAATAGAATCACCTTGTTTTTTCCTGATTTCAATCATTTCATTCATGTATTGATCCTCTGAACTAGACTTTTGAAATTCATTTATCAGTAGTTTTTTCACATCTACAATATTCCTTGTTACTCCTAGTGGATTGTTTACAGTTAGGCTCATGTACCAATCCAGTGTGCAGTCTCTTAGCGTGATATTTAACTACGCAAGTTTTGTATCCTCATATGTGATCTATTTTTCTTCCTAGATCTTCTCACAAATAAATAAATGATTTCCAGGGTCCTCTGATGCCTCTCCCTAAAATTTTGGTAACCTAATCATGGGATCATGTCCTCCCATTTTGAACTGTGTTGAACTACTACCTCCGCGTGGTGTAGATATTTGATTGTTACTTATTGATTTGGCTGATCTATTTGTTGCTACTTGTTTAGAAGTGTTTCCTACTATCTTTTTTCCACCAAAATTTGGTTGTYTAAATAGTGGTGTTCTTTCTRGTGTACTAGTCACACATGGGGTTA
The DNA here is from genome assembly GCA_032191745.1 of Picea mariana. Lineage (NCBI taxonomy): Eukaryota > Viridiplantae > Streptophyta > Pinopsida > Pinales > Pinaceae > Picea > Picea mariana. The sequence continues at coordinate 339,733 of JASDQU010013432.1, read as the reverse complement.
TAGGTTCCACACTTAYACTAATCTAGATTGGAGTTATGCCTTGTTTTCCTTCCCTTGGACCTCCTGTTTTCATTTCATATGTTGCACGCAAAATTCCCCCCATCATCTCCATAGCCCAGAGATTCTCTGCCTCTTCTTCATTACCTGCCAACCCCTCTCTATCAGCCATGACTCTCTTCTTGTTATTCATCTTATATTGGTAGGGTACTCCACTGCATGTCCTTCCAGTTGTTTCCATTATCTTCTTTATCTGGTCTTTCTCCATCATGATCGAGTCTATGGAATTCTTCTTATTTCCCTTATCCATTTCTTCATCCATTTCTGCACCTCTTGTCAGTGCTTCACCACCTTCCTCATGCACGCACGAAAGTTTAGTTGTCTGATTCCATAGTCATCACACCGTTGTTATACAATAAAATATTGATTGAAGTATACAATGATATGATATACCTACCTATAGGTCCTTTTAGAAAATCCTTCTCTGTTGCATTGTAGGACTTCACGGTATCTACTACAAATTTGGTGATTAACCCTGTGGCAATACTTTCTAACCAGAAATCTACTACGCACACAAATTTGTTGTTAACTTGCTGTAAATTCATGATCTCCACAAGATTCCACTCCAACTGTTTGATTCAATTTGTTGGGTGGTTTTATTTTAACCTCAATAGCCACTCCTACAACAAATGTGGGAAATCACATAAAAATACCTCATGCAAGTCGCTAAACATGTATTTGTCCAGATATTTGTGTGGTGTTGTCTTAGGTTTTCTGTTATCCTTCTATTCAAAATCAAATTCCTTTTTTTTCAACCATCTTTCAATATCTCCCTTTGTTGGATTCCATGGCATGAACATTCCTTTTTATAACTTCATTCTTTGCATGCTTCTTCTGCGCATCCCATCCACTCAATCCCATGTAATTCCAGCCGGCAACGGAACCATTTGTTGGTTGCTTCTTTCTCTTCTACTTCTTGTGCTGACCCAGGTTCAACTCTGAATAGGTTTCCAACAAAACCCTCTAAAACTATCGGCCCTCCTGGTAAACCAGAAGGAAACACAACACATAGAGTGCACTGCGCAATCTCACCCAAGATAGTTCTATGGGTGACTACAATGCTCAATTTCTTTCATTCTAGGAATGAGAAGGGATATGGGATTGTATTTGATCTTCTTCATGCATTCATCATGTTATTCATTAAAATATTCCTAGGGTTCATTCATTTTTTAGGCCATGCATGCATTCTAACATATTTAGCTTAACCATTCATTCATAAATCACTCATTGACAGAAGGTAAATATGATTAATCATTGACAAAAATTATACATGCATTTAACATCAAATATAATAGAGGTTTTACTATGCTTCACCCCCTCACGGGCTATGTCCACAAAGATTTGGATTCTCTGCTCTTTTATTAGGTCTGCTTGCAAAATATAGCACTTCGTGCATTACATATTTATTATTACAAGGAGGCAAAGGCTCAAGAACCTCTATGAGGCAGACTAGATCACACTAGGCTCCTTATCCTGTGATCTAACCCTCAAAATATGGCCTATTTGACTTGTCTATATCAACCTCGAACTTACAACAACTGAACAACTATTGAACAACCATCAAAAACCAAAAGTTAGAACTTCGACCTAGACCTCCTAGGTTCTTATTTATACTATTATTTGGGCTTATAGCCATTACAATATTTATCCAAAACCCTAACATGGTTAGGTCTATCTGCCTGCATGCCATGTTGCTTTTCCTCTTGCATGCTGCTTTTCCTTCTTTTTCTGCATGCTGCTTTCTTTCCTTCGATTTCACATGTTCCAAACTTAGGTCTTCTTTCCAAACTTAGGTATTTCCCAAAAAGGACCTTCTTCTCCAAAATAGGCATGCACCCAAAATAGCCTTTCTTCCCCAAATAGCCTTTCTTCCCAAAATAGGCATGAGCCTGACATACTCCATCATGCATACATGCTTACATTGGAAGCATTACATTCTAGGAAAGAAAAGGATCATCCACACTGATCACAAGAATCTGAAGTTTATGTATATGCAACAAAAGATACATAATGACTATCACCATAAGTGGTCCAAATAGTTGCTACAATTCCACTTCAACATCAAGTACAAGAAGGGAAACACCAATTTAGTTGTTGACTACCTCAGTCGACCTCGAATTGAAAAACTAACTATGGTGCTCAGATCTTGTGAGTGTGAGACCTTAGGGTGGTTCCAGTTATATGATAGTGATACTAAATTCACTACCACTTATCAAACACTAGGTGTAGGCACACCAATTGCATATTGTCATCTCTAGGATGGAATGTTATTCTATCTGGGCCATCTCTTTGTTCTTTCAAGCGAGCATGAAAATATGATTTGGGAAGCTCATTACAGTCAAATGGAGGGACACTTTGTGTTATACCACAAATTTCCACACCACATTTTCATTTGTGAGTTGGCATAATCCATTCCCTAGCTTGCAAACTTAAATCCCACTCTCATCCATCAGTGTCATCTATAAAAAAATACTTTTGTTGGAATACGCTATTCACGCATGTGAAAACCACGTACATATGTTATTTACCCTTGTGTAAAATACATACATATACTATTTTCTAGTGTACAAACCGTGTATACCCTCATTTTTGTGAAAAAACAAAAATATTCTTCATTTTAAGGTAGTTTTTTTGGTTGGGCTCATTCCTAACCTCCCCTTGGCCCGTACACAATGGAATACAACCACCCTAACCTCAAACACTCTTATTTCTTAGAAGTTGATGGAAGATTCCTTAAATAAACATCCATCGATCCCTGATCGATATCGTTTATGGTTGAGACTAAGACAATATTTAATTGTCTTCGAGCCCCCAAATTTCATTCTTGATTAATGAAAACATCCTTGGAAAATGATTTCATAATGGTTCATCTTTCATAAATCCAAGAATTTCACCTCTGATAATGAAATAAGAATGCCCCCAACAATCCATATTAATCGTTACTCCGATCCCGAAGGCCAACACAATAGGACCAGACTCCTATAGTGTTATTCCATGTTAATGTATTCAAAGCATAAGCTTTCTTTGAGAAATCCATTTTTTTCAATGTAACAATACCACAACCACAACCCAACCACTTAAGGCTAGGAACACACCACTAGAAAAAGGAATGGAAGGGAGGGTGCACACCAAGTAGGTGGACAAACCTTTACGACCCAAGATCCAACTATGATATTTTTAACTGTAACAACTTAAATATATTCTATTGGAGTTGGAATTACCATGAATGGTGGAACCAAACTTTCCCTCTAATGGATCGTCGTTAAGGGATTTATATTATACTCATTCCAATTACCAAACTTGATGATCCCAATATTGTTATTTATTTTCACTACCTCCCCATGTCAGGATTGGGTAATTTGTGCACATATTTCCTTCCTTGGATGTGGTAGTTGTTTCTTAGGCTCCCTGTTTGGAATCGAACTCTAATTCTTGATAACCTATCACCACCATGGCAGACCTCTATCCTAAAATTGAAATTTGATAGGGAATAAATTTGAATGAAGCATCGCCAACACAAGGCTTGTGTGATCCATCGGGTTATCATGATTCACTGAAGAAGCAGGCGAGCTCACGCTAAAATTTTATCTAATAAATGCATCCCTTCCAAAGAGTCAGGACTTGGTGCACCTATTAGCTATAGAATTAATATGGTTATTCGAGTAATAGGGTACCATCAAAGAAACTACAATTTATTTAATGAGCCATCCACAATTTCACAGTTTGAATTAGTTCATACTTATACGTGCATGGCTTAATCTTTGATATAAGCATATGACTACTAGCAAGATCAACCAAGTAACTTCCATGGCCTAAACAACCATAATCCCTCATCGGTAGCTGACACAAGCTTGAGAGAACCCAAATCTTGCCAAGCCGAGGAGGATAAAATACTTGTAGAGGATCCTTCATCCACAATACATCGAAGAAATCCTTTCAACATAGATTCAACCAGAACCATTATCTAGAAAGGTGTGAAATAAGGAAGACAAGTCTCCAAAAGATCATTCCAATCAAAGGAAACCATCCTAAGACTTGGAGGGAGTGTACTCAAAGAGAGTGGAATGCCCCATTGTTCAGAAGGTACTGAATTGGAAATGCTAAAGACATAGTAGAAAGAGGCATCACTCCTCGAAAGAAGAGTGGGATCGACCGAAGATTGTGTTCACTCGATCACTTTGGAAGATTGGTCACTCTCCAAGAGAAAAGTGCGATCAACTGAAGATGGCATCAGAACGACCGTTTCCTCAACCACCTGTTGAATAGGATGTGAGACAACATGGTCAATAGATGCATCACTTGCCAAAGAGAGAGTGGTATCAACCGAAGATTGCATCAAAATGACCACTTCATCAACCAATGATTGAATAGATTGTTGGGAAACCAAAGATGACTCATAACTATAAGGGTTTTCAAACAAGGACCATGGTCTTTGTACCATTGGAATAGTAGGGCACAAATGAGTATGGTGATTTCCTTCACAAATCTTACAAGGGAACTTGGGCTTACATCCTATATGTCTAGGCTTCTCAACCATATCAATGCCCCCAAAATGAATTGCAATGATTGGTGGGTTTCTTCCAGCATGAATTGCATGGGATAGGTGTTGATATCCAACATGACTTGCATAGGTTGGTGAAGTTTTTTTATTATGACTAGCAGTGACCAGATGCATTCCCCTAGAATGACTTGCAATAGTTGGTTTCCTGTCTTCAACATGACTTGCAAAGGTTTTTGACATAACTCCAACATGTCTAGCATATGTTTGTTTCATTCTTCCAGCATGAATAATAGAGAGTGGTTGTTGAACTCCAGTGTGCATCATAGGGACTAGGCTCTTTCCCCCATCATGACCTATAGAGGGTGGGAACATGCCCCCAACATGACTAATAGAGGTTGGTGGTAGGTCTCCAATGTGACTAGTAGAGGTTGATGACTTATTTATACTATGACTCATAATGACTGGACTTGTGTCCCTAGCATGACTTGCAATGGTTAGTTGCTTATCCCCAACATGACTCGCAGAGGATAGTGACACGTCTCCAACATGACTAGTAGAGGTTGGCCACTTCTTTTTCTTACTCTTCCTCTTCCTATTCCTTTTAGATTTATGGTTACTAATAGAAATCCTTTCACCAAAAGAGGGAGAAGGATAAGGAGTATACTTATTGGATGCAGAAGGTGAAGGATCAACATCCATATCACTCCCATGATATAAACTGCTTATCTGAGAAGAATCAAGAGAATTCGGGACCTTCAGAGTGGTTCACCACCAAACCGGTAGTCCTACATTCAACCTAGGAATGTTCAAAGTGGCCATCAAGGGGGAACCAACATTTCGAAAGAAATTAAAATAACAAGAATCCCCTTTGGTAGGGGTCCCTTGGGTGGTATACTCAAGAACTTTGGCCATGAATTTCTTATGCATAGGTTCATACTTTGTAGGATTGTTCATGTACATAAAATTCTTAGGCACTGACTCAAAAACACCATTGGTATAAAAACCCACGCCTTCTAGGAGGCGGCTCCACGCTTTCAAGAGAAAGACCAGGGGTCCTTCCCAACCAACAGAGTAGTTGGTCAACCGTTTTGAATCCACGATCCAAAAACAGTGATGCTAACACAAACTAATGACAACTATACAAAGCATCACTCCACTAAAATTCTCTATGAGAAACATCGCAGACAAACAATTTCTCCAACACTTCATCCCAAGTGGATAAGGTCCTGAGTCCAAAGTAATGAAAAAGTGGAAATGGAACTTTTGGATATCAACACGGGTTGATTAAGTCCTGAGACTGATGAACAAAGGAGTCAGAAGAAATTATCCTGACCTCCACTAACCATCCTTATCCAGTGTAAGTACCGACACTTTGTGGGTCACCCTCCAACAATATTGAGAAGTGTGATACAAAATATTCCCCAGGTACCATGACAAACCCCCAAAATCACCTCTGAGATCCATAAGAAAAGAAGCTAAGGTCCCCAACTCACAGTCAACGTCCAGGGGGTACATTCTATAGTCAGGATCAAACGTATGGGTAGGGTAAATAAGCCAAAATATCTTCCATAGGACTTTCTACAAAAGGGCCGGTGTCACTTCAAAAAATCTCAAACTATGTCCAAAGCTCCATAGGACTGACACCAATAGGACCAGTATCACTTTAGGAGAAATTCAACCAGGTTCAAAATGTTTAGAGGACTGACGCCATATGAGTCAGTGTCACTTTAGGAAAAAACCCCAATATATGATCTCTCCACTATGCTAAGTCAATCTTCAAAGGGGTTATCTCATCGACTCTCCTTTGTGTGGCCTTGTGTTTGACTCTTGTGTTAGAGGAGCTTCTCAGCTATACTTATATGACAATTGGATTTGACTCTCCTACCTCATAATCCTATGTTTGTTCAATGGTATTGGAGAGTTATCTCTCCAATCCTAATCCAAGGCCCTAACCCTAAACTTGTTTGTGAACCCTAGAAACAAATTGTAGTACATTTTAGGTTTATTGTTCATTTTAGAGGTTGTTTTTACTCAAAGGGTATGGAGTGAAACTAATGTTTTTTTAGACTCTTGTAAAAATTAAACTTATAAGAACACCGGAAAAGAAAAATTTACACTAATTCTTCAATGAAAAAGAGTTTCAAAAGAGAAAAAGTGCATGAACAATATTGCAAACCTTGAAATGCAATTTGTTTCTTTCCTGATGCAAAATGCACAATGCAACTTTCAATAGAAACAAAAGAAACAAACAAAAGAATTTTCTTTCTTTTTTTTTTATTTTGAAATTATTTCAATATGAGAAGAAAATAAAATCCTTTGTTAATACCTTTTTCGTTTTCTTCTTCTTTGTAACAAAACAAAACTAACAAAAGATGCTAAAAGAAAGATTTTTTTTTTATGTCTGAAAAATTCAAGGAAAACAAAAAAGAAAAGTCTAAAACTCAAATGCAAACTCAAGTTTCAAAAATGGCCACAACAGTGACCAAACAATCAAGATCTTGAGAATGACTAGTCTTATAGTCATGCAATCCAAGGATAAAAGGGAGAAAAATATGGATAAAAAAACTTTGTTTTCCATTCAAATTTAAGGCCTTACCAAAATTGGTATAAATTACAAAACCCAAAATGCAGTAGAGAGACCAAACAAAATCCAAAAAGACTAGAAAACAAAGAGAAATAAGTTTTTAATATGATTTTCAGGTTTTCAGAGACTTAACACAAAAATCAAAGATAAAAGAAAACCCATAAGTCTCAAATTATACTGAGAAACCAACTTAGATACTCCCAAACTGAGAGAAAGGCCCAAATACCAAAATCTCACCCAAATGCGTGGTCGTGTACACTGCCAATTACTGACATATGCAATTCAAAAACAAGCAAATCACGTATATACGTGATTTGAGAAGAAGCAATTGACATATGGCTCATAAAAATTTTCAAAAAGAAAATATTTCCAAAAAGGGAAGGCTCCAAAAACTTGGCAAAAGTTTCTGATATTATAGATGCTTTCAATGAAAATCTAGAAAACAAGAAAATTACAAGAAACAAGACAACACAAGAAACCCTAAGACCGAGCCAAACTAGGAAAAATTATCCCTAGTATGGTCGCCAATTCTGTTATGGGATTTTTCCCTATGACCTTGGGTCATGTCACAATACAGCTTGAACATAACTAAAAGAAAGAACCTACCCTCACACAAAAAAACTTGCAATGAAATAATCACTTTAGAAGAGAGAAGAGAGAACATCACACCTTGTATCCTATCAGTTGATGTCATTCCTCTCTCTCGATCCTTGATCCATTCTTGATCTCTGCCCATACTAATCTGCGAAAAAAGATCAAGTATATGATGCAACAAGGTAGTTATAAGATCAGGTTATACATGTAATATATATGAATTCAAATATGCAAAGAAAATTGACATACATAAGAAAATTGAAAAATATTACACAAATATGGAGGGAAAGGGAACTCATTTATTGAAAACTGTATAAGTGGGTAGTTACAACCCAAATCTAACCATCGACACTTGCTCGAATCCAACTGCCCACGTTCCTCCACTAGTCCTTCAAGCATCAACTTAGCAAGATGGCCCTTCCTTAGATGACCCAAAATATATAGGAACACACCCTATGGTCACATAAGAGAGAGAAAGGAGTGTTGGAAAACAAGTTCCAAATCAGAGGGATGCTACTCAGAGGATCAGGGAAATATGGAATCTCACAATTTTTTTTGCATAATCTTTCACGTAGCTTCAATCCCTCATCCATATCCCAATAGGTTCTTATATAACATCCTCAATAGGTTAGGGTGGTTTTATTTCATTTTGTATGGGACAAGGGGAGGTTAGGATGAGCCCAACAAAAAAACCCTCCTGAAAATGCAAAATATTTTTATTTTTTCACAAATTTGAGGGTATATGTGGCTTGTACACTAGAAAATAGTGTATGTACATAGTTTGTACAAGGTTGAATAACGTATTTACGTGGTTTTCACATGGGTAAATAGAGTATTCCAACAAAAAAATTTTTTTTTAGACGACAGTGATGGATGAGAGTGGGATTTAAGTTTGCAAACAAGGGAATGGACTAGGCCAACTCACAAATGAAAATTTGGTGTGGCAATTTGTGATATAACACATTGGCATGGAAAAAATAGTGGAAACATGCAAAAGTATTTTATTGGCCAAATATTCAAAAATATGTCAAGAATTATACTATACCATGCATCACTTGTGCCATCGTTAAACCCACCATTAAGAAACATGGGATATACACCAATCGACCTACTCCTGATAGGTCTTATGAGTCCATATCCATGGATTACATGTATGGTCTACCTTCAATCAAACATGGAAACGACTATGTCTTTGTGGTCATTGATTGATTCTTTAAAATGGCAGTTTTGACACCCTAGAAGAAGAGTATCACAACCAAGCACACTACTAAGATCTTCTTCAAGCATCTTTGGGTTCATTTCGGGCTACCACAAACTATCATTTCAGATCATGATATTAGGTTCTTGAGTACATTTTGGTCCAATTTGTGGTCATTGATGGACACCAAGCTCACCAAATCAACTACCTTCCATTCCCATACCAATGGATAGATGGAAGTAGTCAACAAGATGATTGTGCATATCTTGAGAATGTACAATTCCAAACATCCCCACACATGGGATGAGAGTCTTCCTTACATTCAACATAGCTACAATCAAGCCCTTCATATCTCTACTAGACACGGCCCCTTTCAGGTGTGCTTGGGGTTCCAACCATTGTCCCCAACTAATGTAGCTCTTCCCATTGCATTCACATAGGAATAATATTCCCACACACAAATTGAGTCTGATAAGGTAGCTAATGTTTTTTAAAGGATTCATCACATATACCAACAAGTCCATGACATCTTGTAGAAATCCAATGCCAAGTGCAAGAAACAACATAACCAACATCGGTTCCACATAAGTTTCAAGTTGGTAATCAGGTCTAGTTACATTTGTAGAAATAGAACCTTGTAGGACCCCATTACAAGATTCACCCACTTATATATGGGCCTTACACCATCACCAAGGCTATAGGTGAGAATGATTTTGAACTAAGTATTCCCCCATTCCTTAGCCTACATCCATTCTTAATGTGGAGATCCTTCGCCTATATTTTCCACCTCTATTGGACACCTCAGAGGTGGCTAAGAATTTGGCCCCTACTGAACACAATCTTGACTACAATGAGAAAGATACAATGGATTGGATCATGGAGTCCCAAATGAAAACCACCCTCCAACATAACATGTTACAGGTATGAACTAACTGAGAGGGGGGGGGTGAATCAGTTAGTGTAGATTTGTTAACATTTTACTCTCATTTCTGACTTTGAATCATTAATCTTAGTGGCAGTGAGTCTTAACTGTGAAATCCATAGTTATAAACATAAAGCAGATAGTATAAAGAACAACAATCACACACAACATTCATTCACAAGTACGAGACACAGATTTTTCAAGAGGAAACCCAACCAGGGAAAAAACCTCGTCTTCTTAAGATGTTCAGCAAGCTTCAACTTCGTTACAT
>JASDQU010013432.1:279520-317803 GCA_032191745.1 Picea mariana | reverse complement strand
AATGTTACGTGGGGCCATACAGGCATTTATTGCTTGAACATTTCTTTTATAATACTTGCAATCTGCAACCTTATGTCCAAAGTTAGTACAATAAAAACAATGGCCATAAAATAAATTTGCATACATGGGAGTGAATGATCTTCTTTGTGGCGTAGTCCTTCTGAATTTTTGCCTTGACTGATCATGATCATGATTGAAGCTTCTTTGTGGCTTGAACATGGATTGTCTTCTTGAAGATGTATCTTCAATAGTTTTTTTAGATTCTGGTTGACCATGATTCCTTCCTTTGAGTACTTCTGCATAACTCTTTCTATTTTCTTCATTCTTATTTTCTAGCAACCTAGAGTGCTTCTCTTCATTCTCTATAACTAATGTAGATATTGCTATCTCTTCANTGAGCTTGACTATTTTACTTCTCAATGTGACAACTTCTTCTTCAAGATTCTCAACCTCTTCTTCTTTCTTTATTATCTGAGACTTCATGACCTCTTTTGTTCTCTTTTCTTCTTCAAGTTGGATTTTCAATGTAATTATTTCTTCTTCCAGTCTTCTCCCTTCTTGACCAAACTCTTCCTCAAGTTGGTTTAAGTCATTGGTTCTTTCCTTGAGATGATCCATCAATATCTTTTCTCTCTTTTCTGCTTCTTCCTTTTGTGCTTCTATGTTGGCTTCTAAACATTTATTTTTATATTCTAGAGTTTCTTCATTTCTTTTGGCCTCTTCTAGTTGAGCTCTTAAATTCTTGATGACCTGCTGATCCTTTTCAGAACCTTGAAAAAATTCTTTTTGGTTCATCAATTCTTTCTTGGATGACTTGTTTTCTTCTCTTTCTTTCTTTAGATATTTAATTGCACTGATCAATTTTTCTCTGTAGTCAACTTTTGCTTCTTCATACTCTTCCTCTTTTGAATCTTCCTGACATGATGAGAATATTTCTTCTTGTTTTATATCTGCATATTCTTTGGAATTTTCTAAATCTATGATGGGTGAAGAATATATGTCATGTAACTTATCCCAAATTTCTTTTTCTTATGAAAATTTACCAACATTTTCTCTTACCAGATTAGGTAATCCTTCCCAAATGAAATCCATTGCTATTTTTTTATTCTTCCTTAATTCCTTCTTGGCTGCAGTCTTTTCCCTTTTTGAGCTATCATATCTTGTAACAACTGCTAGCCAAATATAATGTCCTTGTGCCTATAAAAATAATTTCATCCTTATGCTCCACATCTCATACTTAAAACAATTATGTCCATTACACATTGGTACTCTATTCTCAGAATAATCCATGATCTCCTTCTAGTGGTTAAACTATTTCCTAAAGGAACCGACTCTGATACCAATTGTTGGATTACTGAGAAGGGGGGTGAATCAGTAATAGAGAAATTTAATCCTTTTTGACCATATAATCCAAGTGTTATATCAATTTAGCATTATCATCCAATAACTGTAGAGTATATAAGCAATGAACAAATGAACAATCATACACATACATAGTACACCAGTGTTTTACGTTGAAATCCAAAGCGGGAGAAAACCACAGAATGATTTTTCTTATATGTCTTGAAGAATTACATTCATTGGAAGCACCAACTTCCTTTGTTTTCCAGCTACAACTGGAAGGAGGCTCCAACCCCTTAGTTTCTCAGGCTACAACCCGAGGGAGGCTCCAACTCCCCAATTCTCTGGATACAACCAAAAGGAGGCTACAACCCCCTATGTTCTCTGACTACAATCGGAAGGTGGCTACAACCACCTATCCTTGTCCCATCCAACCACCCTGACGTATAAGTAGAATGATGGAACCATTGCCACACTATCAGTATGATATATACTATTGTAAACCTGTACCAATCAACTTGTAATCAACTTGTACCATAAACAAGTGCATCAACCATGCATCAACCTGTACCTCAACCTGTAATCAACCTGTACCATAGACAAGTGCATCAACCATGCACCAACCTATACCAAAACAACCTGTAATCAACCTGTACCATAAGAAAGTGCATCAACGATGCACCCACCTGTACAAAACCTGTACCATGAACAAGTGCATCAACCATGCACCAAACCTGTACAAATAACTGATCACAACAACCTATCCAAATAATCTATCGCAACAACTTGTCTCATAAATATTATCAACCAAATTAGATATACTCACAAAGATCAATCACCAAGACAAATCTCAATGATGTGCATCAACCAAACATAACACAACAACTCATAATCATCACCAAGATTAATATGTGCTTCTAATAATATACCAATACAAGTATGCTACATCATCCATAAACCATGTGTCAACAGAAGTACTAACAAGTGCCTCCAACCATGTACCAAGTATGTACCAATCATGTATCAACTACTCATCAACTATGACTCATCAATATGTACCAACATCATCAACTATACACCTCATGTATGTGACAACTCATCAACTACTTGTCTCAACCATGTACCCAACATGTACCTCAACCAAAATCCCTCATCAATTTCATCATCCAAATATGATTTGTAACTCTGTAATAGACCTGGTTTATATGATCACATACTTGCAAACCTTCCTTAACTTTAACAACAAGAGACTAGCGTTTTCATCAAACTAAACTTTAGTCTCACATGACTAGTTTTGGATTAGTCAACAACCCTAACTTGAAATAATCATAACTATGTACATGTAATGAATAAAGATATGAAAATAGTACACAATGTTCTTTAGTGTGGTTTATGCAATTCCTCCAGGTGTCACTACTTGGAACCTCTCAAAAAAGAATTTATAGAAAAAATGACATACCTTGCTGAATTCTGACTTATTCTAGAGAGACCTTGTAGAGCGTGCCCCGCATGGAATATTTATTGAATGGATCTAAAAATTTTACACATAATACTATAGATGGTAATATAAAGAACACATTTGGTATTACTGAATTTGGATCTGTTATGAATAAGTTATGACGTTTTTACCCGAAACACCTGTTTTAGACTAGTTTCAAGACTAGCCACAAACCCTATTTTCCATGGAGTGTAACTCCAAAAATAAAATGACCCACAAACTGAAATTGTTACCACAGATACTTGTATATGTTTTATCAAGGACCTATCAATTTCACGGTCTGAATCATTCTAAGAAAAAAGTTATTGTGAAAATGGTGAGATGACCGGTAAATAACATACCTTAGAAAGCATCATCAAAAGAATTTATCCTCCCTTGAATTCCGGCCTTCTTTTCTTCACCTTCCCTCTAAAATTGGGCTTAGATATCCTTTGGTTACCTCAATCACCTATAGATTTTCAATATTATAAAGTGTGATATAAAATGAGAGAGCCTTGCCTCTTATTTATACTCTCCAAATATCTTCCTTAGAAGCATCTTCTAGGTCACTTAACCCATTTCTAGGTCATTTAACCCATTTCTAGGTCACTTAACCTATTTCTAGGTCACTTAACATATTTTCCTCATTTTTAGGGTTAACCACTTTCCATAATTAGAAAGTTCTCCATTACTTTATCATTTAAATATTCCTCCTTGACTTTGTCACCTCACTTTATCATTTAAATAATCTTCTTTGATTTTGTCACTTCACTTTATTATTTAAATAACCCTTCTTGACTTTTTCACTTTACTTTATCATTTAAATAATAATTTCTTCTTTGCAAGATCTTTGACTTATTTGACCTTTTGAGGCTTCAAGCCAACATATGAGGGTCCTCCAACTTTGTAAGACCACAACTCTCAAACCATGAGGAGTTATGTGACGTTCCACATACCACCAGAAATGGCATGACATATACTATCCATATAGAATATTCTTACCTGAAAATATATCAAAACTCATACAATTATACATCAAACAAACTTGGGTCCATTACCCAAACCTGGGTTCTCCAACTTCTCATGGCCATAACTCTCTAACCGTGAGGAGTTATGTGATGTTACACATACCAACGGAAATGGAATGACATGTACTATACATATAGAATATTATTACCTTGAAATATATTAAAACTCATACCATTATACATGAAACAACCTTAGGTCCATTACCTAAACCATTGTTCTACTAGAAGTCGCTACCGGACTTTCTTCAAGGGTTGACATCAATCTACAATATCACTCTCCAAGGGTTGACATCAATGAAAACCAACAATCCATACCAACTATACATCAACCTAACCAAACTTTCTAACAACTCCTAGGTTCTTTTCTCAACTATGGAACAAATACAATGTTAAATAATGGAACCCCTTCTCCTCCTTGTGGCCTGATATTTAACATTGCCCGATATCCATCTAGGGGTAGGGTTTTGACTTCCTCAACCCTCGATTGTGATAAGGTTTTGGACCTTCTAAAATATTCTTGAAATTCCATATGTGGTTATCCCCATAGACGTGATTAATGGGGAATGCTGTGGCATCCACTCGTACCATGGTGGTCAACATGGTAGGTCAACTTGCAAGAGGCATAACTTTTGCATATGAGCTTCAATTGATGCAATTTTTGCACCATTGGAAAGGTCTTGATGCGTAGAATAGCTTCAAGGGGTCCTTGATAGACCTTGGAAATTTGTTACCCCCCAAAATGTTATTTTATGCCTCAAAATGGATCTAGAAGGTTTCAAACCCCAATTTTTCAAACTGTTACTTGCTATTAAAATGACCCTACAAGCTTATTCCCTCAATTTTTTTCTACTGTGAAAGCATCGAGATAGATGAAAAATTATGTAATGATATAATCTGTATCATGGTTGAAGGTCTAAGTAGGTCCATTATGAATGCAAAAAGGTTAGGAGTTATTGATGGTATAAGAATTAGTAGGATTGTATGTATCACGCATTTGCTATTTGTTGATGATGTTTTACTCTTTACTAATGATACTTCTATTAAGAAGGATAGAAAACTATAAGATATATTGGGATTATACAAGACTTATGTGGGAATGGAAATAAACATTCAAAAATATTATGTGTGCTTCACTTGTTTGAAGTAGGAGTCTAAGATTTTGATAAAGCTTGTTCCCCTTTCAATCATTTCAATTGGAATGATGATTTTAAATATCTTGGTTTTATTTTAAATCCCAATGGGTATAGAAAAAGGTATTGGGGATGGTTGTTGGAAAGGATAGAATGTATAATTCATATTTGGTGTAATATCAATGGGAGGAATATTGATGTGAGTTAAATTTTTGTTGGAATCTATCCCAATTTTTTGGCACTCTTTGGCTTGTGTCCCAAAAGGAGGATTAGAGAAAATCGGTAAAACATACTTTAATTTTTAATTTGGAGGGGAAAATAAAAGTGAAGTTATTTCTTATTTTAGGTGGTAGGTGATAAATTATTCAAAGGAGGAGGGGGGATGGGAGTTGTAGAATATTCACTTATTTGGTAAGTCATTGGAAGCTAAGAATGCATGGAACACTCTTACAAAGGATGACCTATGGAGGTAGATTTTGGAGAAAAATTATATAAGTCTAGGGTCATTTTTAGATTGGATAGGGAACCCTAAAAAAATAAAAAAGAATCTCTCCAATCATTGGAAGGAATTAGTGCTGGAATTTACTAGGATCGAAGAACACTTGGCCTGGAAGGTAGGGACTGGGGAGAAAGTTAGAATTGTAGTTGACTTTGTCACAGGATCTATTGCTAGAATCAAAATGCCAATAGACATAATGACACTTCTTAAAGATATGGTTATTTTTACTATAAATTAGGTGGTGGAATAATACAATAGACATTTGACGTTAGGGTTGGAAGAATGCATAGGCTTTAGGAGTAAACAGAGTCTAGATTGATTTGGGGAGAGCATTGTTAAAGGACCTTAAAACATGTAAAATTAGACTAAAATATGAGGATAATACTCTAGAATGGGAAAGAAACAATAATTTAGGGGTTTATAAAATGTTATTGGGATATGAAGCTTTATTTTATTTAGAACACCAAGAGCCAATCTAGTGGTGGAAACATGTGTGGAAATTGAAATCTCCCAATAAGACTCAAAACAAAATTAAGGTTAGCTTTGAAGAATAAAGTTCTAACCTAGGAAATAATGTATAATATAAATATAAATGATTGAAGTATCTATGTGTTGTGAAGAATGGATGAGAAACCTACAACTCATCTACCAATCAAATGTTTATATACACAACAACTGTGGAAATAAATTGAGTAGAATATTGGTATTCCCAATGTATGGAGTGTAGATTTGGTGGAAGAATTCTAGAGTAAATGGTTTGATAAGAAAGAAGTCCAAGAATTTATAGTAGTTCCTTCTTTAATTCTATGGGGAATGTGGTTTTCCAAAAATTCCCAAATTTTTAAAGACAATCATATTCCTACATTTCAAGTTTTTGTTCATGTAAGATCTTTGATAGAGTTTTGTAAAATTCATTTACAACATGGTATTCCTCAATAGATTGTGGGATTGTTTATCAACATATATTTATCTTGGGGATTTTCAATGGAGCTAATTAGGGACCTAGTGATTATTGCAATATTGGAGGTATCATATTTATCTTTATAAATCACAATATTAAGTTGAAATCTAGTCCAGGGAAGAGTTCAAATAACTATGTAAAATTATAGCCCCGGTATTATTGATCAAATATTCTTTAGAGAGAAGTCAAGAAACTTTAAATATATGAGAGCTAGTCTTTGGTGATTAATTGAATGAAAGGAACTTCCGAGATGTACAATGTTTAAGTCATGCCATTAAAGGGATAATTAAAATATGTGTCAAAGGAATTTTAACTTGTTTCTTTCACACATGTGTTTGCAAGGAGCATAATATTGAAGCATACTTTCTTTCTAAACAAGGTCAATATTTTGGTTGAAGGTTCAGTGTTGTTAGAAGAATCTAGGGAGGGTCATCTAGTGTCCTCCCTACTTTATCTTTGAGTCCATACTTTTATCTAATGTTAAGGAGATTCTTATAGATTTTGCTTTGAAGATAATTGCTAGAATAAGAGGACAACTCTCTAAATATTGATTTTCTTTTCTTGCTAGATATTACGATTGGTAGTGGTTAATAAAGGAGGTAGATAATACAATACGATTGGTAGTGGTACATTCATCTACTCTTTCTTTTTGTGTTGTTCTATAAGAACATAATAAATGTGATTTCCAATCTCACTTTTGAATACAAATTACAATTTTCCCCTTGAATGTTTTTAACAATTATAGTAAATTCTATATAGACTTTTAGGTTGTGTTGGGTTTTGTTAAAAAAAAACTGATTAAACCCTTATTTTACTAGTTAAAAATAATAGTTTATTTGAAATGCATATTTTTTCAATTATGGTAAATTTTATATAGAMTTTTAGGTTGTGTTGGGTTTTCCTACCCAAAAAAATTGATTAAACCCTTATTTTACTAGTTAAAAATAATAGTTTATTTGAAATACATATTTTTTTTTAGCTAAAGATTGTAGTTTGTCAATGCATAAACCATTTAAATTCCCTAGTTTTAAGCTTATATGGTATCCTTTTTCTAAATCTATGAGAGTTTACAATTATGGTTATTATGCTAGGTTATAACTCAAATTTATGAGTTAGTTTATGGTTTCCAATGACTAAAGAAAAGGAGTAAGTTAACTACACAATTAGTCACACAAATTTGACTCCAATTTTATCTTAAATGAATAACATTTTTGTATAATTCTTGTTTCAAATAAAATAAATATGTGTGTGTATACACACAAACATATACATACACACATATTCAATTGCATGCTTTGTATTTCTACTTATTCTAGGGTAGTTACAATAACAATAAAAAAAATCAATTATATCAAAAAAAAAAAAAAATCAATACAAAAAAATAATAACAATAAAATAATTTAACTATACCATAACTAAATATCTCAGTAGCACTCGGTTTAGAAACTTACATGCTTTGATAATAATTGTAAAAACCCAAGAGCTTAGCAAGATCATTGCAAGGATGTTACCAATAATATTTAAGGATAAATAAAACTAATTGGGGATTAATAATATTCTTAGCATGCATTCAAGAAAAATTCTCTCTTTTATTATTTCTCAAAGAAAGAAATAAATATCTAATTGGAAATAGATAATGAACGAAAAAATAAACGAAATGTTTAACACAAATAAGTAACTTACATGTGTCAAAGAAACATCTTGTATAAATCCCTTGTCTTTATGAAAAATATGCCTTCTACCAATGACCAACAAATTATTGGGGAAATATGCATTCACTGATGCTTTTCCTTCCAACCAAATATACAACCAAAGATATAGGTGGTAACAGCTACAATGGGTCCTCAAAGATAAAAACTAAACAGAGGAATACTCATACTTACATCCAAAACCCAAAACCAAATTGCTCTACAACATAGGAAAACCAACAAGACAACAACCAAATCATAACACAGAACATGAATTTAATAAATGAAAAACTTTTAGTCTAATGGAGAGGGCATTGGTAAAACTATCCACACCTTCTATTCATTAACTATGATTAAATTCAACACCTATAGATCTTAAGATCCAATGAAGATAAAAGACTGCAACTGACTACTATGATGTTTCTCACATATGCTAGTAGTGTCACCACATACAACCAAGAAGGATCAATACCCTACGTACAAAAAGCTTAAATACCCCCCACCTTTATCAACCACAAACCATAACTATTGGAAAATACACAATATATCTCTAGCTATTATAATAGTCCAAATGAACCTTCCCTTCCCAAAATTTCCAAAACAAGGCTAGGGTTTGGTCCAAGAAACAAATAACTCAAGGAAAACTTTTACTAAACAACAAGAAATTACAAATATATATTACAAATACCTGAGTATGTTCAACCCCCTTAAAACGATTTACCTTCCTCTCTATATAGGTTTAGAATCTAAATTAGGGTTAAGTCATAGAAAGGCAAGTCACATGATTGATCGTGACATCCCAAAATGCCTTCCTTGGCCATCTGATACTACCCACAATATTTCTTAGCCTCATTAAGCTTCTGTGAGGTTGAATTTCACTCCTAACAAGAATATATATAATAGAATTTGTATGCAAATATAAAGAAACAACATAAATATCATTGGATACTTAGAATTCGTTCATTCCCATTTAATTCAATACATTAGAAACACACAAAAGAATTCCACAAGAACAAATCCATGAATAGTTGTCCTAAATAAATCCATGTCCACCAAACTAGTTGCTAAGGAGTTATTTTCCACCCAGCCATAGGAATCAACAAAGGATTCCACCCCCAATATAGACCATGATAGTGTAAATGTGTTGAACCTGCACATAATAGATCTAGCTAGAAAATACTACACACATTTGCAAAGAGAAATTGAGAAAGAAGAAGCAAGATAGAAAGAATGGAAGAATTCTCATTAACCGCATTCCACACTCAAAGAGTGAACAATTTACAACATATATAGAATAAATTAGTAACTAATGAGCCATAGTGGTGGTCTAGATTGATCTGGAAATACACCAACAATTACAAGAGTAAACAGCCACCTAGTCTAGTCTCAGGTAGTTACGGGAGTGAATTGCCACCTAGCTGACTTAACTAGTCAACTAGTCTTCAGTTAACTGACTAAACAAAGAGTAGTGAGTTGGTGATGAACCCAATGTTGCATGGTGAAAAAACCAATGCAGCATCTAAACTTAACTCAACTAGTAAGACAGAAGTGTCAACTGAAGAGAATATTCTCCCCTAAAATATAGGAGACTGGTTAATGACTAATTATGACTAATAAAAAAGGAATAAACTTAGGAAAATTAAATCCTAGGTGTGTGTGAAGTAACTCCAACAGATAGCACCAAGGAAAAGGAACCTCCTACAGGGCTCTAATGTCACTCAATCCAACCCATTACTCTCATGCCAAGATATCTAATCACTACTAAGCTCTCTAGACCCTCTTCCAACAATTATACCAACAATAGTTCTCTCTTGCATTGCCCCACAAAACACAAGGAAGACCCACTCTTTCTATGATCAACAATCCCTCAGAGTATTCTTTCCTTTTAGTGGTCTTTAGTGTGTGCAGAGAGAGTTCAAATCTAATATCTTCCTTGTAGTAATAACCTGGGTCATAAAACACTTGGCCATCAATATAGTTAATGAACAACAATAATAGGGTTGAGGGTCTAAAGTTATAGATTTAGCTACTATGGGAATTCCTCAGGCATGGTATCTCTCTCCAACCATCCCATTTCTTCACCAATTTCAATTGCAATCTTCCCAAATTCTATGGGTTCTTACTAGCCACAAGAACATGGGAATATATTACCATAATATTCATAATAGTCATGAGAACCAGGGAGAAACATACCCCTCCATGGTCTCCTAATCAACATAGAACCATCATGGAATGTATGGAAAATACAATGGAATACCTTTTTTTGCATCTTGATGAGACCCGTCTCCCTTCCAAAGGATATGACATTTGTACTTAGTACAAACAAATAATTAAAATATTGATGGGACAACTTGGACTAAAACATGTATAATAAGGGTAGTACTCCAAAGGACAATGACAAGGTCAAATCACCCATCAAACCTAAAATCACTTTACACCAACAATTTAGATAATTTAGTTAGAAAATCACATTAAATCCTCACTTAGGTTCCCTATAATCATTCTATGTTCAAAGTGACACTAGACATGAGCAAGAGTTCACAATTCTGAGACTACACCATTCTCAACAATATATATAATCTTTTTCATTTGGTATGTTGTTGATAATTGATTGTTGTCAGTGTGGGTCTTGAGAATAACTCAATACCATAATATTTATTTTATGTTAGTATCCATAACAAATCACAAAATTCCATCAATAACTTTTAGGATGATTTTGACATCTGGCCTTAATAAGTGTAGGTCCCAAAATTAGGCAATGTCACATCATTGGTTAAATATAACCACGCTTTAAAACTAACCAACTATGAAATCTAGATATATTGTAGGTTTTAAACCTTTACACTAAAGAAATTCACATAGATTCTTTATAAAAACATAAAATAAAACAATATCATTCACACACAGTACTTAGATATTCACCTTGGAAACCCTTAATATGGAAAACCAACAAACCTTAGAACTACACTTCTATTTCTCATTGTATTAACTTCACCATTTACAATACAATATATAGGATCATGGAACATACAAAACCCTAATCCATTAACCTAGTTGAGATTACAACCCTAATTATCCCGTAAGAGTGTAGACCGATTGGAAAGTGCTGTGTAAATGGAAGGAAATATGTAAAGGAGGTCTCAAGTTTGATTCTCACCCCAATGATCCAGGATCTTTTCGTCAGGTGATTTATTAAAGAATTGTATTAAATCAGCATAAACTAAAGTACACCATAAAGAAGGAAAATCTCAAAAGGAAAGAGACATAAGCATGAAATATGAACAAAAAAACTTGATAATGGAATTCGTCCTTGTTGGACTACATCTCTAGGTCTTTCTCTCAAATGGGTAGGTATTTTATTAACTCCACAAAATAATTGGGAAAAATACATGAGTATACCTCATTCTGGAGTTAATCTATAGAATATTTTCTTAGATCAGAAAACTAACATCACCACTGCGTTTGTGGCATCAAATTACCTAAAAAATGATTGTCTCCATGCCCCGATCCGAGTTAGGGACTTTCAGGCCCAAGAGACACCCTTGCCTTAGTTTTCGTTCCCTACATATGAAATAAATGACTGGGAAAATATTGAAATGTGTGCCTTGTCTCGAAATCCATACCAAAATCCATAGGGGCGCACTCTTGGTTCTCCTCCGTCTTTGTCCCCCTTTTGCATTGGCGGAGGCCCCTTTTTATACAAAAATCTATTGGTTATGCAATAAAGAGGGAACTTGGCATGCTGGTAGGTGAAGCTATATTTAGAAATTTGGTTAGCGGAGGTCTCGATATCGAATCTCGTAGACTCCCCTTTTAATACACATGGTTGCAACCAAATTTGATGCATGCGCTAAATATGGCAGGTAGTTACTAACTTACTAGAATGGTAGATAATATGGGGGGTATGCCATATATGGCATGTGTTTGAAATGTGGTCGCGTGGTTTAGCATATAACCAAGGTTGGGTTGAAGGCCTAGCACCTTTCCTTTTCCTCCCACTTAAAACATTAAACTTAAATAAAATTTATGTCATATTATAAACAAGAACTACATAGTGGTATGTTGACTAGTGTGGAGTTGTAAGGCCTTTGGGATAGGAGGTTAGGAGTTCAACTCCCGTCGGCTCCAATATTTTTTAATAAACTTTACTGTAAGAGGCCAATGGGGGGTTTCCACATGGAAACCTCTCATTGGTTGTCCTCTGTCACATGTCAATTGGAGACTAGAGCAAATCAACTTGTATGGACATTCCACGTGTACCTGTAACATTGGAACACATATCCATGTACAGATGTGCCACATCTCCCTGTATGGACATGCCACATGTCACCCTTGCAGTGGTGATATGTGTCACCTTGACCTTTTGACTTTTTGACCAAGTTTGACCTGAACTTTTACCTCTTATATATTTCACATATGAGCTCGATTTGACGAGCTGTTTACTCCATTATAAATCTTGCGACGCGATCTTCACGACCATGCCATTGTAACTGATTTTTGGGAAATATGAATTTTTTCCCTTTCTCTGTCTGTTGAAGCCATTATGAGCATCCTGATTTTTCCTTGGCCTTCTCTGGATCCTTTTTGGATCATGCCTTACCATTGAGATATTTTTGGGCCACCAAAAGATTCCATCAATCAACTGGTAAGTGAGGGAAGAGACCCCTCACTTTGTCCTTCTCAATCCACTTTACCTTGCTTGGATGTGTTCCCTTTAAACCTACTCGAAGATAATCAAAATCACCCCTGCGTGAAGTTCTTTTCCTTCTGTCTAGGATGATATCTTCTTGTAACTCATCCAATTACTCAAGTGCAAACGCATCAACTAAAGGTATTGAAACTTCCTTATCCTGATCCATGATCATGGGAGGCTCAAAAAGTTTCAAGTTCCATACATTCACAATGGAGTAAATCTACATATAAGGTGGAAGATCTAAACTAAAAGAATTAGTGCCTCTATTCTCCAAGAGAGTAAAGGGTTCCATATCGAATAGTCTTGATTTTCTTGCCTTCACCCTTCAATCGTTACTTGCTGATGTGAAGCCATACCCGATCTCTAACTTGGAATTGATGATCAACCTTGTGCTTGTCATGCCGAGATTTATACTGTGCTTGAATCTTCTCCAACTGTTCCTCGAATTCTTGGTGTGTCTGATAAATCCCGTGAATGAACTTGCATGATCTGTCCTATATTCGTACTTCATTCACATCGACATCTCTCCCATACATCAAGTCTAAAGGAATCTTTGGTAGGTACCCAAAACATGTATTGAAAGATGAAATCTGAGTGGATGAATGTAAATCTCAGTTATAAGGATGTTGTACATAGGGTATATGTTCATCCCATAACTTAGGATGCTTTTTACAGTAGACTCGAAGAAAAGGTACCATTTTTTTGTTTACCACCTCTATCTTTCCACCAGTCTATGGATGGGAAGTAGTGCTCCTCTTCAATTTGGTGTCCATCATTCTCCACAAGCTAGTCCAAAAATCCCCAAGGAATCGAGTATCTCGATCCTAGATAATGGACGTGAGTAATCCAAAGTGAACCCAAACATACTCAAAGAAGAGATTAGCAGTCTTCTCAGCAGTGATCTTCTTTTTACATGCCATCAAGATACACATATTGCTAAACCTATCCACTACAACATACAAATAATCATGACCCCCTTTGGTCATTGGTAAACCCCCTACAAAATCTATGGAAATTCTTTCCCATGGATGGGATGGAACAGGAAGTGGTGACTATAGCCCCAATTTTCTATTAGTTGGCTTACAAGTAGAACACATCACACACCCCTTTACATATTTAGTTACAATTTCTTTCATTTGAGGCCAATAAAAAACCATCTGCAAATGAGCCATAGTTTTTCCTACCCCAAAATGCCCAGACATGAGAGAAGTATGAGCTTCTCGTATCACATGGACTCGTTCACTTGTAGGAATACATAGCTTTCCAAGATGATAGAGTAATTTTCCCTGTAGACAATAGTTCTCTACCTGTGCACCATGGGTTATCTTCTCATATACTTCTTTAAAATCTTCATCGATGGCATATTGCTCTACATAGCTATCATGAGATAAATAAGTATTCTTCAAAATAACAGAAGCAACAATAGGAGGTCTAGAAAGCATATCGGCTACCTTGTTACTTGTACCCTTCTTGTACTTGACTACCAAATGAAATTGTTCTAGAAAACCCATCCATCTGTAGTGTCAATATTGTTGCAGTTTGGTATGTGCTTGAAGATACTGTAAGGGCTGGTGATTTGAATGTATAATTGTTTCCTTCCCTAACAAGTAGTGCTTTTATTTCTTTATGCTTTGAACTAATGCATACAAATCTTTATCATATGTAGGATAGCTAACAATAGCTTGCTTAAAAGTCTTAGAGTGGTAACATATAGGCTTACGATATTGCATCAATATTGCACCCATAACGTATCCGATGGAATCTATCTCAATCTCGAAAGGCTATTGAAGATTCAGTAGTACTAATACTGGTGCAGTACTGATCTTCTCCTTCAAAGTGTCGAAATGTTTTTTTTTCTTTCCTTCCCACTAAAAAGTGTTCTTCACACTGGTTAAGGCATTCAAAGGAGCTGCTATAAAGGACAAGTTAGGAATGAATATCCTCCAATACTGGACTGCACCTAAGAAGATCCATATCTTGGTCACACTTTTTGGCATAGGAAAATTTATAATTACATCAACTTTGGAAGGATCAATCTTCAATTGTCCTCCTCCCACAATATGACCTAAGTATACAAGTGCACTCTTGCCAAATTCACATTTAGACATTTTTATATACAACTTTTCCCTTTGCAACGTATCCAATACTTGCTTTACATGCCTTACATGTTCATCCCAAGTCCCGCTAAAAACAAGAATGTCATCTAAATATACAATCACAAATTTATCTAGGAAAGACCTGAATACCTCATTCATCACACGCATGAAAGTTGTCGGATCATTACAAATCCCGAACGACATAACTAACCACTCAAACAATCCTTGTTTGGTTTTAAAGGCAGTTTTCCATGCGTCTTGTTATGCAACCCTGATTTGATGATATCCACTGTGCAAATCCAACTTAGTGAAATAAACAACATTCTTCAACTGATCAAGTAAATCATCTATATGAGGAAGTGGGTATCGATTTTTCACTATGATTTTATTTAAGGCCTGATAATTGACACACATTCTCCATGTGTCATCTTTCTTTGGCACCATCACGATCAGAGAACCACAAGGAGATGAACTGGGCCTGATGACCCCTTGATACAATAAGACCTATACTTGCTTCTTGATCTATGCCATCTCCACAACTGACATCATGTACATGCCCACATTATGAAGAGGATAATCCTACTGAAGATGTATCTCATGTTGGATTTCCCTCTTAGGAGGTCATCCATCGAGTTACTGAAAAATATCATCATACTTAGAAAGAATATCAATTAATTCATTTTTATGAGATGAATCACACCCTTGGAAATTTTCGGATGTCCCAACATATTTCTCTTTGACGACGATGAGTATATATCTCTTATTAGTGGTTATCAGTCTTTTCATTTTCCCTGCACTAACAAGTGTTGTATTTACCCTCATGTTGTGAACTCTAACAATATATTCCACTCCCCATTTAGTAAGGTGGTATTTTTTCTCATTATGAAAGAATACTTCTTTTATATCATAAAGATATGGACTCCCTGACACTATGCCACATATATCAAGTGGTACAACATCCAAATCCACTTCATCAATCAACTTGGAAGCAATAGCAAATATGACCCTACATTGTTTGGTGACATTAAGTTTTTCTTTGTCACATACACAACCAAGAGGATAAGGCTTTGGATGTGATTTCATTACAATACCATCTTCTTTACAAGTGATTCAGATATTAAGTTTACTTTGGAACTTGGATCAAATAATGTATCTATCTTGGTATGATTAGATACAACTCGTATATGAAATAACTCATTACTCTTTTGTTCATCAATATGAGATTCGTCATTGGAACTGGAACTAGCATGAAGGGAATCTTTCCTTCATCTCCTGATTCGGAACCAAGATCTTGTTGCGCTGTAGCAACAATCTTTGTCTTCCCCTTTCCACCGAACTATTTTGGTTATTTTCTGGATGGAGTTTCCAATAGTGTTCTTCATCGTGACTGCTTTTCTTGCAATGAGTGCAAGTTGGTTTTTCTCCTTCTCTCGTTACTGTAGAGGTCTTCTTGTCCTTCCTTTTAAACTTCTTAAAAGTATTTTGTGGGAAATTGGAAGGTTTCTTCGTGGGATCTTCTTGAACATGTTTTCCCCTGTTCTCAAGGTGAGTGTCTTGCACACAAATTTCATCAAGACTAGTGGGGTTAAACAATAGAAAATTATGATGAATATAACTGTGAAGTGTGTCGATATGCTTCATTAAAGTTTCATAAGAATCCGAAGGAATATTCAATGCTAGATATTTCTTCCTAAATTCTTCTGTGAAACTTTGTACAGTCTAACCTTTACTTTTCCTTAAAGTTTTCCATTCCATCATCGCTTTATGTAAATACCCTAATGGATATAACTTCTTCCTTATCGTTGATTTAAATTTTGACCATGAGGAAAGAATATTACCACACTTACTTTTGTCTTGTAGCTTGCTCTCCCACCATACAAGAGCGATGCCTTCCAACCAAAGAGAATCCAGTTGCACTTTAACTTCCTCTTCGTCAATATGTTGAACATGAAAATATACTTCAACCTGTCCGATCCAATTATCTAGCTTTTCAGGATTAGCATCTCCATTAAACATAGGTAAAGAAAAATTTACATCAAGCTTTAATAATGGTTTCTTAAAAGAGGCTTTATGGCTAGAATGTTGAGAGTGATGAGAATGCTCAGAGGAAGAAGAACTAGAACTTGAAGGTGAAGATGGAGGCTCAGGAGGATCTCCTCCAGCCCCTTGGTTTACCAAAGCATCATCATCTGGTGGTTCTTCCTTTTTGTTCCCTTTCTTCTTCATCCTCTTCTTGTAATATCCATACATTTTATTGACCATGTCTGACATGCGATAAAAGACCATGTGAAATTTTTTCTCATGTTCATCACGCTTGTCCTCTTCTGCCATCTTCTTCCTTCAGAATGTACGACCAACTTCCTTGGACACCCATGAGACACCCCTACCTTGCTTTTTGTGCCCTACCTCTGAAATAAATGACTGGGAAAATCTCAAAATGCATGTCCTATCTCAAAATTCATACCAAAATCCGTACATTCATGCTCTTGGTTCTCCTCCATCTCTGTCCCCCTTTTGCACTGGCAGAGACCCCTTTTTCTACTAAAATATGGCGGTTATGCAATAAAGAGGGAACTTGGCATGCTGGTAGGAGAATCTATATTTAGACATTTGGTTAGTGGAGGTCATGAGATCAAATTCCACAGACTCCCCTTTTAATACACATGGTTGCAACCAAATTTGGCGCGCATGCTAAATATGGCGGGAAGTTACTAACTCACTAGAATGGAAGATAATATGGTTGGTATGCCATATATGGAATGTGTTTTAAATGTGATCACGTGGTTTATCATATAACCAAGGGTTTGGCCAAAGGCCTAGCCCCTTTCGTTTTCCTCCCACATAAAACATTAAACTTAAATAATATTCTTGTCATATTATAAACAAGAAATACATAGTGGTATGTTGGCTAGCGTGGAGTTGTAAGGAATTTGGGCTAGGAGTTTAGAAGTTTGAATCCCGTCGGCTCCAATTTTTTTTAATAAATTGTACTGTAAGAGGCCAATGGGGGGTTTCCACATGGCAACCTCTCATTGGTTTTCCTCTTCCATGTGTCAATCAAAGACTACATCAAATAACCTTATACGAACATTCCACGTGTACCTATAACATTTGACCACATATCCCTGTATAGATGTGTCACATCTCCCTATATGGATGTGCCACGTGTCACCCTTGTAGTGGTGACACGTGTCACCTTGACCTTTTTAATTTTTGACCAAGTTTGACCGCTTATATATTTCGCATACGAGATCTGTTTGACAGGCCATTTGCGTTGTTAGAAACTTGTGATGTGCTCTTCGCGACCATGCCATTTTAACTGAGTTTTGGGAAATTTGAATTTTTTCCCTTTCTCTGTTTGTTGAAGCCATTCTGAGTGTCCTGAGTTGTCTTTGGCCTTCTCTGGATTCTATTTGGATCACCCAATTTACTCGTGCCCCATGCTTACGAGTTGTGTGGATGCACCTGGAGGTTATAGAGGTAGCAAACGAGAATCGACCTCGTGTCATGCAAGTACGAGAACTTCTCGTTGTCAATTCCGCCAGTACAAAAAAAATAAATTTGCAACCCTAATTCCTTAACCAGAATTAGATTACAATGGGCCAAAAAATCATTGGTTGAAAAATACCAAAATAGGCCAAAAGAAGACCAAATAAAACCCTTTTTTGGGAGGGCCTCCACCTCTAAACTTCTGAGTATGGGGGCCTAGTCAACCCACCAAAAAAAACATATATAGGGCCCAAGTTTTACAAGATCAACAATTCAAGGAAAAAATTCCCATCACTTCTCTACACAAAGAGAACTTCTCATTACTAATAAACTTTGTCAATGAGTCTACACTATTCTTCAAATTTTCTACCTTCACCAATGACACGTTTTTGTCTTCAACCATGTCTCTCACAAAGTGGTATTGAACATCAATATGCTTTGTTTTAGAATGATAAGAAGGGTTGTTTTCAAGAAAAATTGCACTTTGATTGACATAATCTAACCTTACAAGTTGTACAAACTCAATACCTGCACATAATATTTGTAACCATATAACTTCCTTACTTGTATGAGTAAATGATATGTATTTAGCTTATGTAGTTGATAGTGAGGCTACAAATTGTATCTTTCTCATTCAATTGATTGCTCCTCTAAATAGGTTAAATACATAACCACTGGTAGATATTATATGATCCTTATGTCCAGTCTAGTCCTCGTCAACAAATGCATGTACATATAACACTATGCTTGTTCTAGGTCTTCGTTGGTAGTTAATTCCATAATCTATAGTTCCACACAAGTACCTAAAGGCCCTCTTTAAAGTTTTCTAATGCTCCTTCCTTGGTTTTGACATATACCTTCTCAAAACTCTCATTGCGTGGGAGATTTTTGGTCTAGTACAAACCATTACATACATCAAACTATCAACAACACTAACATAGGAAACATGGGGCATGTCCTCTTCCTCTTCTTGTGTCTTTGGACACTAATATGAAAATTAGTACAAACCATTGCATACATCAAACTATCAACAACACTAACATAGGGAACAATCAAACATGTCCTCTTCCTCTTATTGTGTCTTTGGACACTAATATGCAAATAAATTTACACCTACTAGAATAGGTACCTTTACCATTTTACATTCCTACATATTAAACTTCTGCAATACTATCTCAACATATTTCCTCTAATTCAATTAGAGTTTCCTATTTTCTGAATATTGTTTTTATTTCCATGCCTAGAATAAAATTTATAGAACCAATATCTTTAATATCAAATTCAAAAGGCAATTGATTTTTGACATCTTTGATGATTTCCTTGTTGTTTCCAATCAACAACATATCATAAACATAAAATACGACATAGATTAAAGGATCACCAACTAGCTTGGAATACACATAGTGACCAACTTTTCTTCTTGAGAAACCAAGTCCCAATATATAAGTATCAAAATTTTGATACCACATCCTTGGATATTGTTTTAACCCATATAGGGACTTTTTAAGTGTGCAAACAAACTCTTTGTTTCCCTTCACTACAAAACTTTATGGTTGTGTCATGTAGATTTTTTATTCAAGATCCCCATGTAGGAATGACGTCTTCACATCCATATTCTCTACTTCAAGATCAAAATCAGCAACAATATACCTAAGAAATCTAATAGAATTTAATTTAGCAATAGGAGAAAAAATTTCATTAAAATCAATTCCCTATACTTGGGAATATCCCTTTACTACTAAGTGATCTTCATACTTCTCCACTTTACCTTTTGCATTAAACTTATTATTAAACACCCATTTTGATCCAAATTGGATCAATATATAATTTTTCATTTATCTTGGTACTTTATGGGTGGAAAAAAATGGAGGAATTGGCTTGTAGGGCCATTTTAGCGACAGGTCCTAGTTAGGAAAATTGGGGTGGAAAATCGTTTGAAAATATTTGGAGCTATTTTGAGGAATAAAACGACATTTTTTGTTATCCAAAATGTTATTTGGATTATTATTCCATATCATACACATCGATACCTTTCAAATGGTGCAATAATTTCCTCAATCAGAGTTTGTATGAGAAAGTTATGCCTCTCACAAGTTAACCTATTGTGTTGACCACCATGGTACGAGTGGATRCCACGTTAGCCCCTATTACTCAAACATATAGGGATATCCACATGTATATTTTCAAGAATATTATAGAAGGTCAAAATATTCACTAATTGAGGGTTGAGGACGTCAAAATCTCAACACTAGAAGACTATTRGGATATGTTCAATACCATGCCACTAGGAGGAGAATGGGTTCCATTATTTAGTATTGTACTTGTTCCACAGAGAATAAAAACATCTAGTAGTGGTATTTTGAGAGCATAACAAAGGAGGAGGAGGATTGTATAGCAACCATTAAGGCCACCGTGTAAAAAGGTAATTCCATAGTGAGTTACCATTCCTTTGTATGTGCATTTTGATAATTAAAGTAAAGATAATAGAGCATAGACCTCACCTTCTAGCTAGGTTTTCTCCCATATTTGGTTTATGAGAATAAATCTTGTCTTCATTTATGTGGATGGTGTGTGTTTTGTGCATGTTATTTAATTTTCATATTTCAGTTATTTCTTAAATTCAATCCATAAGCTAGAGGTAACAAATCTAATATCTAAGGAAATAAACCTGCATAATGTAAGATTTCAAAACATTATAATATATGTTGTGACAAATTGTTCTAGTGGAATATCTGCAATAGTTTAGAAATCATATTGGTATCAGAGCAGTTTTCTTTGGGTTATTTGTGGAAATTTGCAGGATCCAGGAATTTTCTTAAGAATAAAGTCACAAAACCCTATACATATTGATGGGTGAGTCTATTCACAACAACCCTTGATATCTAGAAAAAGAGAGATTTGTGAGGCTAAAAGAGAAAGTCACTAACATTTCTTGCAATTTGGACCTCCTCATGGCAGCTCTAGCAAGAAATATTGGATTGTTTGGGGAGTTTGGAGGATCTAAATCAGATATTGGATTAGAGGGGAATACATGAGATAATGAATACCCAAAAATGAATCCAAGGGAAGAGACTGAGAAAGAGCATCCAAGTTCCAGTGTCATTACCCCTTCACAATATTTATTTAAAATGGAAGAAAAGGTGCGTATAATTCCATGCCAAGGTGACACTGATGCATTAAATTTGAATCATTGGTTGCAACAATTAGAGGTCTATTTTAGTGTTCACATAATATACAAGCAACAAAATATTTTTTTTAACCGATTGAAATTAGAGGGTCATGCATTAAACTAGTGGGAAATCTAGACAGAGACACTTAGGCGGGAGGGTGACCCACTAATAAATAAGTGGGAGGATTTAAAAACCTTCATTAATTCTCAATTCTAAACTATAAAGTATGTATAGGACCAATCGATTCATCGGAATTACTCCATACAAAGGTAAGGGTAGAGTGTGCAGGAGTACACCACCAAATTTAGAAAGATGGCTACCATGAGGGGTATCTCTCCCAAGAACCGAGATATACTCCTAAAGTATGTGGGGGGTTTACATGGTCATTTGTGAAACAAAGAGATGTTCTTAAATCCTAAGACATTTGATGATGAATGTGTGAAAGCATAATATCTAGAAAATATATGCCATGAAAAAGGACGTCCAAGAGGTCCCAAACAGAAGGAGTACCAAGATGCTTCAAAGGAGGGAAACAAGAAGTGTAAAGGGAAAGAAATGAAGATGATTACCATTTCAAATCAATGCAAGGATCCAAGTAACCATTATAAACATTGAAATATCGATGAGCACACTAAAGAAAAGTGTCGGAAACTACATACAAAGATTAACCCTAAGAACCATAAGAAGGATGCCAAGAATAAGAACCTTCTACCCACATATTCAACAAATCATGTAGAAAGTATCTTATATGTGGATGAGAAGATTTCCTACACTTTAGTACAAAAGGAGGTGAATATAAGTAGTATTCATCACTAGGAAGAGAAGGAGATGATGAAACTCTTCTAATCAATATCCAGGTCAAGAATACCAAGGTAGACACTCTATTTGATTTTATTTTGTAGGATAATCTAGTAAAAAATATTGGGTTAGAGGTTCATGATCATCCAGTATCATACCCATTAGGGTGGGTGAACAAGGATGATCCAAAAATGAAGGTATTACTGATAAATTGCAAGTTTATTTCTTTGTATTTTATGCATCGGATCGATAAGAATGCGAAATACATAAACTCATTAACTAGTTGCAGAATATCAAATGTGTCTTTTACTTGATGCTCATTAATGATTAAAGAGATCATCCATTGATAACCATGTTGTAAATGAAGAGAAGAGAATAGCAAAACAAAAAGAGAAATAGAGACAAGAACTTGTTAACAAAGTTCACCAATCATTGGCTACGTCTTCGGGTCCGCTTCCAAGTGGAGGACCTCTTTATTGCTTTTCAAATGCTCAATGTTATCCTACATAGGCTCTTTGATGTTACATTACATTCTTAAGATCTATTGTGCAAGACCTCCTTTCTCAGATTCATACATGCTTCACCAAATTCCTCGCAAAACCATGGCGCAAATGCCTCTCAAAACATGAGAAAAGGCCAAAAATTACAAACTGCTCCTTCAAATCCCTGCATCAAAAGTTGTTCTTCAAGCTTCAAAAACCCTGGTTTATATGGTTTTCATGCTCAAATGAGGAATCCCAACTTCCCCCAAGAATATGGCCTCTTTTGGGGATCAAATCCACCTCCAAATGGCCAAGATATCCTTAAAAAACCACTTTTTGGTCATAATATCAGGCTAAAATCAACACTACATAGTTAAAAACCTACTTTTATATAAAAATACATAGTATAGCCCCCTTGGGTTGGGAACGCGCCCTCTTTACATGGTCATATGTACATAATATGGCCAAGCTCCATCCCTTTGGGCTGTGCGCTGGCCTTGAATAGGCTCCAACTCCTGGCTACATGGTGCATTCCATGGAACCTTCAGCCTAATAAAGAATGCACATCGTATTAAGCCCCCAAATTTGGGTGCTTGGATAAGGTCACAGCCCCCTGAATCTTGTGGTTAGGTACTGGAATCATGGCCTTAATCCATGCGCTAGATGTTTATTGGATAGTCCACACCCACAGTTATATGCGTTCTAAAAAATGACCATGGGTTGGGGCTTAGCCCCAACCCCCTCCCTTTTGTGCCATAACAATATATGAAACATATATATAAAGTTGTGGGTCATGTTTAATAAGTAACATGTTTGGAACACTGGTAAAAGGACCTTTCCTTAAAGTGCTTGGGCTCTGCTATCGGTCGTGGGTTCAAAACCCATAGACCCCAAAATTTTTTGGAACCTATCACTTCGACCGTTGAATTGGTGCCACGTGGCACCACTACATTTTCCCGAATAATTAGAAGTGTCACTCTGCCATTGGTCCAAGTCTACACCATCTTCCCAGTCACCTGTCACCACTTGTCTCTGCCACATCAACATCATGAGGTGTCTTTGGTGATGTCATGCTGACATCATCATTGAATTTTTTCCAATTGACCTTTGAATTTTTAGTTGTTTGAGAATCTGTTCAGAGTGCGATAACTCTCGCATACGACACCCATTTGAGAAATTAATTATATGGCCAGACTCAACATGATGAGATGGTCACAATGGAATTGGTTTCAATCCATTCTTAAAACTTTCATTTTTGAGCATTTTCTGAGCCTGGGGAGCCTCCTGGATCATTCATCCCCACTTTGGAAGATTTTGGACCACCAAAAGTCTGCTTTTACTCAGGTAAGAAGTGAAGGTACTTCCTCCCCACTTGTCTGGTATCATCCATCCTTTCTTCTTGGACAATAATCACATGACCAATCACAACAAACATGAAAACTGAGATAACATTGTTTATCAAAGTAATCATCCCATCAATCACACAATCATCTACATTCTTTGTCGTACTTTGCAGCCATACACCACTGAATATCAACAAAATAAACAAAAATACTTAGTATGTGAATGAAAATGACAAAACATGCTTCCCCTTCTGCACAGGAACAATAACCAAAGTATGCAGCTAAACCTCATGTTGTACCCCTGGTGACACTCCATGACTGTTAGAAACATATGGAATCATCTCATTTTCAACATCACTAACTTCCTTTTTTGTTACAGACATAAGTGTTAAACTTTTTCTTGCATTTACCATTCTTTTTAACTTCCCTATAGCTACAAAAGATCTGTCAGTTTTCATGCGATGAGCACGAACAATGTACTCCTTCCCATCTTTCTTGAAGCAATATTTATTTTCCTCCCTGTAGAATATGGCTTCCCTATCATAAAGGTATGGGCTTCTTAGTATAATTCCACATATGTCCAGTGGCACTATATCAATCTCTACTTCATCAACATAATTAGAAGTGATTGCAAACTTGATTTTACATTGCTTGGTTACTTGCAAACTATTATCACCACATATCCACCCCAATAGATATGGTTTAGGATGTGGCTTTGTTTCAAGTCCCAAGTTATTTACAACCTCTTCATTAATTAGATTGGATTGCGATCCACTCTCTACAAGATTATCAACTTAAACATTATGTGCTATAACCATTATGTGGAAAAGTTCACTCCTTTTACACTCATCATTTACAACAACTGAACTAGAAGAGCTAGTACTTGCAACAAAATTTATACCTCGGATTACCATAGCTACAACCCGTGTCTCATCACCGGAATCTGATCCAAGATCCACTTGAATTGTCGCAGTTTTGGTATTCTTCCTTCCTTAGCTAGCATACTTATTTGGCTTCATGTCTGGATGTAAGACCCAACAACGATCTTCAGCATGGACTACTTTCTTGCAATGCTTGCAACTAGGCTTATCCTTTCTTGTTGTGGTTGTCTTCTTCTCTTTCTCTTTCCTTTTCCCTGTATCCTTTATTTTCCAAGTATCTGTAGAAACACTATCACCAACATTCCCTTTACTTGATTCAATGTGAATGGCTTGTACACATACTTCATCAAAGTTAGAAGGATTTAGCATAAGAATAGTGTGCTTGAGATAAGAATGTAAATCACCAATATATTTTAGGAGTGTCTCTTGTGTATAAAATGGAATACCTAAATTTAAATCTTTCTTACGAAATATATGAGTATATTCTTGTACACTTTGACCTTTAACTTGCCTTAAACTTTGCCAATTCATCATTTCATGTTGCATGTATGCTAATGGATAAAATTGTTTCTTCAAAGCAGTGATAAAATCATTCTAGGAAGAGATTGTTTTACCATTTTTATTGAGATCATCCTTATTTTTTCTATCCCACCATATGAGAGTTGTGCCTCCCAATTTGAGACTTGAAACTTGGATCTTTGTTTCATCATCAACAATCCTTTGTATCCTACAATAGACTTCTAACTGTCTCACCCAATTATCTAGCTTTTCTGCATCTAATTCACCATCATAAGTGGCTAATTGAAACTTTACATATAAATTTAATAAAGGCATATCAGAAGAATGATGAGTTTTCTTAGGTTTCTTATTCTTGGAGGGATGTACACTTGCTTCACTTGTAGATGACGAGGATGAAGGAGAAAAAGGTTTTGAAGGTCCACCACCTCCAACTCCTCCTTCTGCTCTTACTGAAGATTCACCTTATTCAACTTTTGGATTTCTTTGCAGTCCTCTTTCCTGATAAAGTTCCTCTACCATGGATTTCACCAACTGAAATGACTCAAAGAAATCATCCTTAGATGCAAAAGGACCTAGTTTTTTTGGTGAAGACATCTCTTGTTTATGCGGTCTCCTTTGAATCTTTGTATTAAGAGCCTCAAGTTGGCCTTCTCCTTGCTTGAGTTTTTCTCTAGTGATCATCCAATGCTTGCAATTCCTATAAAACCTTAAAAACCAAATGCTCTAATACCATAAACTTGATCAAAAAATGAAGGTATTACTGATAAATTGGAAGTTTAGTTCATTGTATTTTATGCATCGGATCGATAAGAATGCGAAATACATAAACTCATTAACTAGTTGCGGAATATCAAATGTGTCTTTTACTTGATGCTCATTAATGATTAAAGAGATCAACCATTGATAACCATGTTGTAAATTAAGAGAATATAACAACTAAACAAAAACATAAATAGAGACAAGAACTTGTTAACGGAGTTCACCAATCGTTGGCTATGTCTCTGGGCCAACTTCCAAGTGGAGGACCTTTTTATTGCTCTTCAAATGCTCAAAGTTCTCTTACATAGGCTCTTTGTTGTTACATTACATGTTTCAGATCTGATGTGAAAGACCTCCTTGCTCATATTCATACATGCTTCATCGAATTCATCTCAAAAACATGGCACAAATGCCTCTCAAAACATGAGTAAAGGACAAAAATTACAAACTGCTCCTTCAAATCCCTGCATCAAAAGTTGTCCTTCAAGCTTAAAGAACCTTGGTTTATATAGTTTTCATGCTCAGATGAGGAAKCCCAACTTCCCCCAAGAATCTGGCCTCTTTTTGGGATCAAATCCACCTCCAAATGGCTAAGATATTCTTAAAAAAACACTTTCTGGTCATAATATCAGGCTTAAATCAATATTGCATAGTTAAAAACCCACTTTTATATAAAAATACATAGTATAGCCCCCTTGGGATGGGCATGCCCTCTTTGCATGATCATATGCACTTCATATGGCCAAGCGCCAGCCCTTTGGGCTACGCGCTGGCCTTGAATAGGMTCCAACTCCTAGCTACATGGTGCATTCCATGGAACCTTCGACCTAATAAAGAAAGCACATTGTATTAAGCCCCCAAATTCGRGCACTTGGATAAGGWCACAGCCCCCCAAATCTTGTGGTTAGGTGTTGGACTCATGGCCTTAATCAATGCGCTAGATGTTTATTAGATAGACCGCACCCCCGATTATATGAGTTCTGACAAACGACAATGGGCTAGGTCTTAGCCCTAGCCCCCTCTCTTTTGCGCCATAACAATATATCAAACATATATATAAAGTTGTGGGTTATGTTTAACAAGTAATATATTTGGCGTGTTGGTAAAAGGACCTTTCCTCAATGTGCTTGGGCTCTTCTATGGGTCCTGGGTTCAAAACCCATAGACCCCAAAAAGTTTTGGAACCTATCACTTCGATCATTGACTTGGTGCCATGTGGCTCCCCATGCCTGGGCCACATTGCACCACCACATTTTACCGAATATTGACAAGTGTCACTCTACCATTGGTCCAAGTCTGCACCATCTTCCTAGTCACTTGTCCCCACTTGTCTCTGTCACATCGGCATCATGAGGTGTCTTTGGTGATGTCATGCTGATGTCAGCATTGACTTTTTGCCAATTTGACCTTTGACTTTTTAGTTGTTTGAGAATCTGATTAGAGTGCGATAACTCTCACATACGATGCCCGTTTGAGAAAGTAATTATATGGAAAAAATCAACATGATGAGACGGTCTCAATGGAATTGGTTTCAATCCATTTTGAGAATTTTTTGAGCCTGGGGAGCATCCTAGATCAAAGGATGCATAGATAAAGGTCGTGAAATAGTGTAAGATCAAATTTGTTGTAATTCCATAGTTTATTGATGAAGTGTAGTTGGACATAGTACCCCTTAAAGTGTGTGGTGTAGTGTTTGGAATGAGAGATGTGATATTCATGTGGAGATGAAACCAATATCGCTTGATCAAGGTTGGGAAGTCCTACATTATCAACACATACAAAGGTGAATCTAAGATCTCACTATAAATTTCCAACAAAGACAAAAATTTGATTAGTACTACTAAGAAATATGTGTTGTTTCTCTTAAGAGAGAATAATCCAGGTGATGAATCAGTAAGGGTAAATGCATCCTTGGAGGGATAGACAAAAAACAACACTTGGATGAGTTACTATAGGAATATAGAGAGAAGTGGAGCATGAGATATAATTGTTTCTTGGCTCCTCATTACCAAATATTGGGTTGTATAGACAATCCATTGGACCATTTTGGAAGTAGATGAAATGAATAAATAGTCACAGTAGTTGTTGGAGCAGGGAGTTATTTTATCAAGAACCTCAACTTGTGGGTCACCTATGATCATAGTACCCAAGAAGGATGGGACTTAGTGAATGTGTACCGACTACAAATATTTGATTAAGATTACACTCAAGAATCGATACCCTTTACCCAAGATTAATGATTTGTTAGACAAATTGTAGCATGCCAATTAATTCACCAAGTTGGTTCTCAAATCAGGATACCACCAAGCACGTGTCAAATAATCAGTGATCTGAAAATCCTTAGATGTAAAAATAACTCTTAAATACACATAAACATCCAACTAGATTCATAATATAAATGATCTCTTGAATATTTGCAAAAACACATGTGAATATGCTTACGTGTCCATAAACTTCATTAATACCAATGAATAAATTGAAGAATAATGAGATAACACAACAAAAAATAAAAGAACTCAAATTACATATATTGATGATATATATTACTTCATCTTCACATCCTCTTTAGATAATAATATTGTTCTTGATCATCTCCAAATTCCAAATTACATTACAATATAGATTTAAAAATCCAATTTATTGGAATCTCTTTAATTCCACTACTCAAACTCAAATAAGGAGTTCACCATTAGAATCCTTCCAAAATTCTGAGAAATTTGACTATAAAGTCAACCAATTTCTGAACTCACTCAACTTTACCCTCTTTGCACACCAAACGATGCACTATGGCGCTCGTTAATGACAATATGGACTAATAATTTTTAAAATGGCCTATTATCATAAAACATACCTCAAATTCATACTCCTCGCATGAAAATGAGAAAAATGAGTATAAAGTTTCCTATGTGTGGTTAATATATCTCATGGCATGCATATCGAGACACACCATAAGTCGTCTCTTCTCTTGGCATGTAAAACAATGCACCCATACCGTACCTATGTCTCGGGATATGTGAAACCTTGGGATGTATGTTGATCATTGGGATCTTCTCCCATTAAATAGTTCATGGGCCCAAACCGTACTGTGAATTACACGCTGATGTTGGCATCATTTAAATGCGATTTGTTTTGGGTTGTTGTAATAAAACCCACATTCGGTATAGTGGTTAGTAGAGGTTACACAAGTTTATGGAGACCAAAAATTTCCCAAAAATCAAGAGTCTTGATATTATATAATATATGTAGGGAGTTCAAAATGAACCCATACATTAGCCAAGAACATATGTATTGTATGTTCAATTGTGACTTGTTTCTTGTATGGCATCAAAATACACATCTTGTTGAATCTATCCATGACGACATATAGATAATCATGACCTAGCTTGGACATGGACAAACCTCCTACAAAATCCATGGAGATAATTTCCCATGGCTGAGAAGGTACTAAAAGTGGTGTATATAACCCCAACATTTTGTTGCTAGGATTAATTGTGGCACACATGATACACCCTTTGATATACTTGGAAATTGTTTCATTCATTTGAGGTCAATAAAAGTACCTTTGTAATTGCGCTATTGTCTTACCAACCCCGAAATGACCATAAATGAGAGATGTATGAGCTTCTATTATTATATTTACTCTTTCTTCTCTAGGTATACAAATATTTCCAAGATGATATAACAACTTTTCATGCATATAATAATCTAACTATTGATTGCCACGAGTTAATGCATCATATAATTCTTTAAAATAATCATCCTTAGCATATTGTTCTACATAGATTTCATGAGTTAAAGGATTACACATGAGTACTGTGGATGCAATAATCATTGGTCTTGACAGCATATCTGCAACCTTGTTATGAATATCTTTCTTATACTTGACTACTAAATGAAATTGTTGTAGAAAACCCATCCACCTAAAGTGTTGTGACTTTTGTAGCTTGGTCTGTGACTACAAATATTGTAATGGTCGTTGATGATTTGTATTAATTATGGACTCCTTTCTCATTAAGTAATGCTTCCATTTATTTACACTCTGTATCAATGCATACAATTCTTTATCATATGTTGGATAGTTAATCACAACTTGAGTAAGTCTCAGAATTATAACATATAGGTTTTCCTCGTTTCATCAAGAATACTCCCATGGCATGTCCACTTGCATCGGTTTGAAT
Organism: Picea mariana; assembly: GCA_032191745.1. NCBI lineage: Eukaryota > Viridiplantae > Streptophyta > Pinopsida > Pinales > Pinaceae > Picea > Picea mariana. The sequence continues at coordinate 287,271 of JASDQU010013432.1, read as the reverse complement.
ATCAAATGGTTTTTGTAGATATAGCAGTGCCAAAACTGGTGCAGTGCTTATCTTTTCCTTCAATGTCTCGAAGGCTTTTTGTTGCTTTCCTCCCCATTGAAAGACTTGTTTAACACTTGTTAATGCATGTAGAGGAGATGTTGTGTATGAGAAATTAGCAATGAATTTCCTCTATTATTGTACTAATACTAAGAATCTCATGAATTTTGTGATAATAATTGGCTTGGGCCATTTTACAATGACTTCTACTTTTGCAAGATCTATCTTTAGTTGACCTTTCCCTACAATGTAACCCAAATATGCGAGATAMTTTTTTCCAAATTCACATTTAGATAACTTGATATACAACTTCTCCTTCTTCAAGAGTTCAAAGATTGTCTTGACATGCTTTATATGATATAGGAGGATCCAAAAAGCTCAAAGAGTTCTAGGAGGATCCAAAATTATTAAAAAAATGAATATCTCAAATTCTCTAAAAAAAATTCCATCAACGTGTAGAGCTCAGCGATATCTTTCCAGAGTTGCAAAAATCGCCTCAAACGGAGTTCGTATGCAAAAATTATGGTTGGTCAAAGTTTGGTCAATGAGTAAAAATTCAAAGGTGACACATGTCACCAATGCAAGGGTGACACATGGCACATTATCATACAACCCGTACAGGTGATGTGACATGATAGGTTGGGGGATGACTAGGTAGTTCATACAAGTCCAAGTGGATCAGTTATGTGTTGACACATGGAAAGTATAAACCAATGAGAGGTTGTCACGTGGCAGCCTCCCATCAGCCATTAATGGTCATGGTTTATCACAATTATGGAGTTGGTGAGGGTCAAACCTATGACCTCCATAAAACATACACCAAGCTCCATTACCATTGCACCATATATATGAGTCTTAACAAGCATATGGCATGAGTTTTATTTAAGTTCGTGTAATGTTTAAATGGGGTTTTAAAAGGGTTGAGGACCTAATCCCTTGGCCCATACCTTATCATATGACCACATATATGCCATGTAATATAACCAACACCTAAATCCACATGGGGGTTGTTAAAATATTTGGAAACTAGGTAAAGAATATACACCATAAATACGAGTCCACGGGGCTTGAACCTTAGACCTCCTATTATCCATCGACTTGTGTAACCTCCGCTAACCACTATGTCGAATGTGGGTTTTGTTACAACAACCCAAAACATAGCACATTTAGATGATGTCAATGTCAATGTGGAATTCAGGGTATGCTTTGGGCCCGCGGCCTATTTAATGGGCACAAATACAAATTCCCAACACATATCTCGATGTTGCATAGATCTTGAGACATAGGTACGGTATGGGTGCATTGTTTTTTGTGCCAAGAGAAGAGCCAAGTTATGGTGTGTCTCGATATGCATGCCGTGAGATATATTAACCGAACATAGGTAACTTTATACTCATTTTTCTTGTTTTCTCATGAGGAGTACAAATTTGAGGTCTATTTTATGATCATAGGTCATTTCTAAAAATATTAGTCTAGATTGTCATTAATGAGTGCCATAGTGCATCGTTTGGAGTGTAAAAAGGGTAAAATTGAGCCATTTCAGAAATTGGTTGACTTTATAGTCAAATTTCTCAAAATAACACAAGTATTATAATGGTGAACTCCTTATTTTATTTGAGCAATGGAATTAAATAGAGTCCAATAAATTGGCTTTTTTAAGTCTGTATTGTAATGTAATTTGGCATTTGGAGATGATGAAGAACAATATTACTATCTAAGAGGACGTGAAGATGAAGTAATATATGTCATCAATATATGTAATTTGAGTTCTTTTATTTTCTTTTGTGTTATCTCATTATTCTTCAAGTTATTCATCAGTATTAATGAAGTTTATGGACAAGTAATCATATTCACATGTGTTTTTGCAAATAGTCAAGCGATCATTTATATTTAAAATCTGGTTAGATGTTTAAGTGTATTTAAGAGTTATTTTTACATCTAAGGATTTTTGGATCAAGTTACTCCCCTTCCGACTCCATAAGCCTTACACCAAGCTACATTACCATTGTGCCATATATATGAGTCTTAAAAAACATATGGCGCGAGTTTTATTTAAGTTTTTGTAATGTTTAAATGGAGTTTTAAAAGGGTCAAGGGCCTAATCCCTTGACCCATACCTTATCATATGACCACGTATATGCCATGTAATATAACCAACACCTAAATCCGCACAGGGCTTGTTAAAATCTCTGGAAACTATGTAAAAAATATACACCATAAATAGGAGTCTGCAGGGCTTAAACCCCAGACCTCCTATTATCCATCGACTTCCATAACCTCCACTAAACACTATGCCGAATGTGGGTTTTGTAACAATAACCCAAAAAAAATCTCATTTACATGATGACAATGTCAGCGTGGAATTTGGGGTACAGTTTGGGTCAACAACCTATTTAATGGGCACAAATCCCAATGCATGAAACACATCCCGAGGTTGCATATATACCTAGACATATGTATGGTATGGGTGCATTGTTTTGTGTTCCAAGAGAAGATCCAAGTTATGGTGTGTCTCAATATGCATGCCATGAGATATATTAACTGCACATAGGAAACTTTATACTCATTTTTCTCGTTTTCTCATGAGGAGTATGAACTTTAGGTCTATTTTATGATGAAAGGTCATTTGTAAAAGTATTAGTCCACATTGTCATTAATGAGCACCATAGTGCATCGTTTTCCATGTAAAGAGGGTAAAATTAAGCCAATTCAGAGATTTGTCAACTTTATAGTCAAATTTATTAGAATTTTACAAGGATTCTAATGGTAAACTCCTTATTTGAGTTTGAGTAGTGGAATTAAAGAGATTCAAATAAATTGGATTTTTAAGTCCAGATTGTAATGTAATTTGGCATTTGGAGATGATGAAGAAAAATATTACTATCTAAAGAGGACGTGAAGATGAAGTAATATATATCATCAATATATGTGATTTGAGTTTTTATTTTTTTTGTGTTATCTCATTATACTTCAAGTTATTCATCAATATTAATGAAGTTTATGGACAAGTAATCATATTCACATGTGTTTTTGCAAATAGTCAAGCGATCATTTATATTCCGAATATGGTCGGATGTTTATGTGTATTTAAGAGTTATTTTTACATCTAAGGATTTTTTGATCAATTTGGTATTGGAGTGAGGTATTGATGTTTATTTGAAATTGAATGCTTATGAGGTCCAAATCTAAGCAAGGTGAAGGCACACTTGAAGAATTTAATCCTAAAATTGGATGAATATTTCGAAGGAAAGAAATGGAGCATGAAGAAGTTATTTCTGAGGCCGATAAAGATTTTCGAAAAATGTTCCTTGATATGACATCCATGGTGAAGGAATTGTGGGAAGAGCTAAAAAAGAGAAAAGCAACTCCTCATCAAAATGAAGGTGGTCCAGTTGAAACAATGGTAAAAGTTGAAGGACAAGGAAAATGTGAAGAACCTCTAGGGTCTCCTTCATCCCCATCATCATCATCATCATCATCATCATCATCATATTCATCTTATGAAAGTAAAGATTCTTCCCATAAGAGTATGAATCATTCTAACAAGTCTTCTTGTTCTCATGATCTTCCTTTTTAAAAGCTATATGTAAAGTTTGATTTGCCTACTTATAATGAAGAGTTGAATGTAGAGAAGTTGGATAATTGGGTCAAATAGATTGAAGTGTATTGCAAGGTACATAAAATCATAAATGACACTTCAAGGATATAGTTGGCTACTCTTCACCTGAGTGGAACAACGTTGGTATGGTGGGAGAGTCAGACACAAGTTGATATTATTCAACATGGTAAACGCATTTCTTTCTGGATTTAATTTACTATTGCATTATGAAATGAATTTTATCCATTACCTTATATGCAAACATCAATGATTGTTTGGCAACATTTAAGACAAGAAAAAAGGAAAAATGTTCAAGATTCTACACGGGAACTTAAGAGGAAGGCATTGACTTTGGGAGTTCCATTACAAACTCTTGATACTCTTCTAAAGTATATTGGTGGTATACACTCATATCTTCGTCATACTATATTGATGTATAATTCTAATAATATTGATGTAGTATGAGTACAAGCTACACATCTTGAAGCCAAAAAAGGAAAACATGTTGTTCAAGATGTGTCAAATAAGCCACAAGAATTCAAGGAGCAGTCAAAGAGAAAAGGGAAGAGTAAGAAGATAGCTACAGTGAAGAAGGATGAAGAGAAGAATCCTACATGTTCTCACTGTGAGAATAAAGGACATGTTGAGAAGCATTGTTGGAAGTTGCATCCAGAATTGAAGCCGAAGTGGGCTCAACCTAGAAATGGTAAAGAAAATACCACAGCCATAGTTCAGGACCTTGGATCATATTATGAGGATGAAACTAAGATTACAACTATGAGCATCAAAGGTAAATATTTTGTTGCAAGTTTCAGTTCACACATTTCTTCTGGAAAATCTAATGTAATCCCTGGTGGAAGGAAAAGAAATGAACTGTTTCATTTATGAGTTATCTCAAAGCACACTAAGATTGATACACTGGTTGACAGTGAATCACAAGTGAATCTTATTTTAGAGAAAGTTGTTCATAATTTGGGATTGGAAATTAGGCCTCATCCCAGACTGTATCCTTTGGGTTGGATTTGTGATAATGCTCAAGTACAGGTAACTAAAAAATGCAAGTTATAGTTTGTGATCACATCCTATTTCATTGATTAGGTAGAGTTAGACATTGTTCCGCTTGAAATTTGCGAGATGGTTTTGGGAAGTCCATACTTGTATCAAAGGAATTCCATTTTCTATAGGGAATAGAACAAGTATCATATTTTCAAGGATGGGATTGAGTTCATTGTGAGAGCTCATCAGATAAAGACTAATTTGACAATTGTCACTACAGGGCACATGCTAGTTAATGCTAGTATCCAGGATTGATATTTACAACCTACAGTTGAAATCATAACAGGTACTTTGGTTGATGTTGTTCATGTTAAGAAGGGAAAATGTGTTGGTGGTTAATTATCTTTCACATCTGTATATTTAGTTTTTCTTTTCATTTTATTACCAATCAATGGATTATGGTCAGTAGTAGCAATAATGAATGGTGGAGTTTGTGAATTTAAGAGAATGGTTAACTTGGTCACCAATGTTGTTTCAATCTTCATTATCATTATGATGAGTCAGGTGTTCATTATCTAAGAAGGAAGGATGAATGATACTAGACAAGTGAGGCAAAATCATTCTCATTTCATTTTTGAATGATCCACACATTTGCAAGTCCAAAAGTTCTTGAGTGGGGAGGTGTGATCTAGGAGGATATGGAACGTTCAAAGAGGTCTAGGAGGATCCAAAATGCTGAAAATTTTATTTTCTCAAATTCTCTTGAAAAAGCCATCAATGCGTAGATCTCATCGATAGCTTTCCAAAGGCGCAAAAAACACCTCAAATGAAGTTTGTATGAAAAATTTATGGTTGGTCAAAGTTTGGTTAGTAGGGAAAAATTCAAAGGGAAAATCCAAGGGTGATGTGTGTCACCACTACAAGGGTAACACATGGCACGTGATCATACAGGTCATACAGGTGATGTGGCATGACAGATTGGCATGACTAGGAAGATCATACAAGTTCAAGTGGACCAGTTATGTGTTGACACATGGAAAGTATAGACCAATGAGAGGATTCCATGTGGAAGCCTCCCATTGGCCATTAAAGGTCATGGTTTATCAAAATTATGTAGTCAGCAGGGGTCAAACCCATGACCTCCATAAGTCTTACACCAAGTTCCATTACTATTGCATCATATATATGAGTCGTAACAAACATATGGTGTGAGTTTTATTTTAGTTTGTGTAATGTTTAAATGGAATTTTAAAGGGGCCAAAGGCCTAACCCATTGACCCATACCTTATAATATGACCACATATATGCCATGCAATATAACTAGCACCTAAATCTGTGCGAGGGTTGTTAAAAGATTTTGAAACTATGTAGCAAATATACACCATAAATAGGAGTCTGCGGTGCTTGAACCCCAAACCTCTTATTAGCCATTGACCTGCTAAACCTCCACTAAACACGATCAAATGTGGGTTTTGTTACAACAACCCAAAACAAATCGCATTTAAATGATGCCAATGTCAGCGTGGAATTCAAGGTATGGTTTAGACACGTGACACATTTAATGGGTGCGTATCCCAATGCTCAACACACATCCCAAGGTTGCATAGATCCCAAGATATAGGTACAGTATGGGTGCATTTTTTTACATTCCAAGAGAAGAGCCAAGATCCAAGTTATGGTGTATCTTGATATGTGTGCCATGATATATATTAACCGCACATAGGAAAATTTATACTCATTTTTCTCATTTTATCGCAAGGAGTATGAATTTAAGGTATGTTTTATGATCATAGGTCATTTGTAAAAGTCTTAGTCCATATTTCCATTAATGAGCGTCATAGTGCATCATTTGGCGTGTAAAGAGTGTAAATTTGAGGCAGTTCATAAATTGTTCGACTTTATAGTCAAATTTCTCAGAATTTCACAATGATTCTAATGGTGAACTCCTTATTTGAGTTTGAGTAGTGGAATTAAAGAGATTCCAATAAATTGGATTTTTAATTCCGTATTGTAATATAATTTGGAATTTGGAGATGATGAAGAACGATATTATTATCTAAAGACGACGTGAAGTTGAAGTAATATATGTGATTTGAGTTATTTTATTTTATGTTGTGTTATCTCATTATTATTCAAGTTATTCATAAATATTAATGAAGTTTATGGACAAGTAAGCATATTCACATGTGTTTTTGGAAATAGTCGACTGATCATTTATATTCTGAATCTAGTCGAATGTTTATGTGTATTTAAGAGTTATTTTTACATATGAGGATTTTCACATCTGAAAAATCCTTAGATATTGATTATTTTAAATACATATAAACATATACTTGATATTCAAAATAATAACGATCGAATGAATGTTTGTAATGTACCCGTGAAATACTTATCTAGCGAAATACACTTTAATGATAAAAGACTTACAAATAACACACACAAGTTTGATAACAGAGTTCACCCAATTTGGTATACATCTCCAGGTCCGTTTCCAATAGAGACCTCTTTATTAATGCTCAAATTCTTGTGTTTTACAATGACCTTTTTACATGTTTCTCAGATGTAGAAACAAAATGCACCATTTATTCCTTGTGAAAAATCATGAAAAATGAGAATAAAGTTCTTAAAATTCCATCAAGGGACCGCTTGACACACTTTATGGTGTAGCCTCAAAGTCCTTGTACACTCAGGCATGCACTTTGAGACATAATCTATGCAATTATGATGAGTATGTACAATTCTCGATCCATGCACCAATAAATAGGGTGTTGACCCCCTTAACCACTCTCTGAAATCCAYGGTTAGCATTAAATAATAGTTAGGTGGTTTTCATAACCAACCCGCACCCTTAACACAATTGGTTAAGTTGTTTGGTTATTGTATAGTAGGTTGCGGGGTTGAACCCCATCGACCATATTGAACATAGTTACCAACTTAATGAGAACTCTCAAGAGTTCTCGTTTTTTGGGGGGTCCAATTTTTTACCTCGTTTTTAAAAATGGTGCTACCGGTAGCACCCCCTCTCTGTTTTTAGATGATTTTTGATATTTTCAATTTTTCGATCCCCAATGTTTCCACATTATTTTTTTAAATGCTCATTTTTCATCTATTTCATTTT
>JASDQU010013432.1:253470-273379 GCA_032191745.1 Picea mariana | reverse complement strand
ATCAAATTGGGAGCCGAGATAAACCATTTCAAAACTTATTTGGATGTCATCTATAATCTCCTCAATTAAAGGCCACAGGAAATTATGATTGATATCAATGTCGTAATCAAATACGATAAAAATAAGGGGGCCTGATAGATGGATTGGTTTTTCTCGTCCTTCACTTAAAACAAACTCCAACTGTGCCAACATGTTCTTTTCGATATTTTCCTTCCTCTCCGTGGAAACACTCTATAAAGATATTTTTAAAGTTAGTTGAAGAATGATATAGCCTATTTTTATATAAATATAAATATACAGATTGTATTCTGAATAATTAAACTTACATGTCTTCTATAACTATTGTGATTAATGTATGCATGGAGCTTCCAATTCCTACAACACCGTTTGTTGTATAATGGGTGTCATGAATATAGCTTACTTTTGTTATTTAATCAATATCTTTCCGTACAATATTGATGATAAATTTGATACAAGAGGATTTATCGAATTTGACTCCTTCCTCTAAAGAGGAAGCAAGCCATCATTTTAATTACTTAAATTACTCTATTAAAACAATTAATAAAAGTAGTAAATCCATGGTTAGGCAAATCCTTTGTAAAAAGGAAAATTAATAAACCTGGAAAAGAGGAATACTTCTAGTAATTATCTCACTGTAGTAAATGTGAGATAATTCATAACTAGCATAGTCTGAAGGAAAACAACAAATTAGTGTGCTTACTTTGTTTTCACTATAATAAATGTTAAATAATTCATAGTTAGCATACCCTCAAGAAAGAGAAAACAAGGTTACTTTATTTACAAACAACATACCCTGAAGCAAGAGAAAGGAAACACCAAATTAGTGTGGTTACTTTGTTTACAAACACTAAGATTTTATGGGTTTCTCTCCCTGTATTCTAATGAAGGTTGCCTACGAAAATGCCCATTAAGTCCTCTTTATCAAACGCATTACACAGTTCTCATTTATAAAAGTATATGGCATTGGTTGGATTCCAACAAAGTTTGACCACTAAAATGACATTTTCCTCAACTTTATATGGCATTCGACCTTTCACAGGTTCCTTACACAAAGACAGGGCAAGTCTTATGCAACCTGTAGGTTTTTTAACATACAAAGACGCAAAGCAAATCCAAGCCTAAGTGATGCACATTGTGATATATGTGTTAGTATGTATGTTAACCATAATTAGTTCTTAATTGGGTCATGTTCGTCATCGTTTAGATAATCGTGTAAAATGGCGTTATTGTTCCTTGCCGTTTAAGAGTTGTGTTAGAATTCGTTATCGTTAAGTAAGGCCATGACGAGTTTCTGAAGAAAAGAATTGTTGGTGTAATTGAGAATGATGAAAGACGAGAAGAATTCTCTCACGGTTATGGCATCATAGCTAAATAAAGCATCAAATCTGTCATGTACATTATTAGTAGAAAATAAATCTTACTCCAAATTAGACTGACTGGACAATACCATTAGGGATTTAATATGTTCCACATACATCAATATCATTTGCCAGAACTAACAAAATCTACAACCATGTTGGATTCTTCAAAGGAGTGACAACGACTTTAATCTGTAAGTGCCACTCATTTTATAGCCACCGAAAGGTATACCACCATAAAAAATGTCAAAGTAATTAACCCAAACTGTTCTGACATGTAATGCACGAGTAAGAGTGTTTGCAGTTTCTATATTCTATGTAAACACTCTTGCTGCCAAGCCATAATGAAAAGCATTCACTCACAATTATCTATTGTTCTCTGTTGCGCTCGGGGCTTGGCCATGGAGGCTGGCGATGCCGGGCATCGCCAGCCTCCATGGCCAAGCCCCAGGCGCAACAGAGAACAATACCATAACCGTGAGTGAATGCTTCTTCGTTAGTGGCTCCTCATCTCCTATCTTATGACCAAATATTTCATTAGTGGCTCTTCATCCTCCTATCTTATGACCAAATAATTTGTTAGTGGCTCTTCATCCTCCTATCTTATTGCTTAAAAAAGCTAGGTCTTCCTAGCCTTAAACACAATCAATTTTGATCATGATCTCCTCCTCTTATTAGAAACAACCCCTCTATAGTTATCATGGCATCATCCTATTGAGACGCTTGAGGTTTACACAACCCTAGGATCTTATTTCTACCCCTAAGTTGTGACCATTGAATTGACATCACCACCTCTCTCTCCTAGTCCTCTCATGTATTCATGTCAAAAAAATGACCTTGTTTTATCCTCCACTTTGGAGACATTTAAGTAAGGAAATCGCCTCCTCGTAGAGGACACCATCGATATTGATATGGGTCCTCTCGAACATCCATGCATCATAAATTTTAGGTCAAATCTTACCATTAAATAAGTTGAGTCCTACAGGGCTCTAATTTCAAAGTACAAAGATGTTTGAACTTAGGACTATTCAGAAAAGCCAGACATAAATGTGTCCCTTGTATCCCACAATCTATTTCTTAAACTAGGTTCTAAACCCATCAAGTAGAAGCTTCATTGCCACCATATTGAGCTCAATACCTTACTATAAAAGGATATCTAAAGACTCCTTGATGTTGGTTTTATCTAAAGAAACTATTTATGTTTCATTCAATGTAACTTGTATTTACTTTTTTATTGTTAAAAGGAAAAAAATATTAAAAGGTGACGTTGAATTTTTAAAGTATATTATGATATTTTCATGGCATTATGTATTACCTTGTCCTTTGCGTCATGATAAAATTTAAAAAGTAAACATTTAAAGGTTGTTTTTATGATTTTTTTTATAGTAATGATGAGTTCTTTTACCACATTATAAAAATGTGTCATTTTAATACCCCAATTTTAGAATGGGTGCTACCGGTAGCAGTACTTTTCAATTTGATGGTTGATTTAGAGGTTTTGGTTTTAATGGTACCAAGTGATAAAAATACGATTTTAAATGATCTCAAAATTTAACGTTTTGAAAAGAAAAAAAAAATCAAAAACATCTTTTTTGTTTTTAGGTGCTAATTTTAAGGTTTTTCTGAGCTATTGTCTAAGTTTTGAAGGCAATGTTTGAAAATGTTGTAATTTTGACCCCGTTTAAAAAAATGGTGCTACCGGTAGCACCACTTTTTGATTTGGGGGTTGATTTTGATGTTTTTTATGCAAAAATATGGGTTTTTTGGGCCAGAGTTCTCGTTTTGAGGTCACAGTTCTCATTAAGTTGGTAACTATGTTATTGTACATAGTATTTTGTTATAACATATATGCAACGGTTATGGCATAGTTCTCGGAGCAATATATACAACATAAATTTTAAAAATCCCTACGCAGATTACATGGATGGTTGCATTCATATGGTATATATGACATGCCCACAAACTATGGGTAGAAGGATTAGGCCCTCAGCCCATTTTCCCACCAATTTAACCTTTATATAAGATTAAATATAATTGCCAACATGTATGGTTAAGTAACATTTGTTTGGTGCATTGGTAGTGGAGGCTTTGGTAAGGTTTATGGAGGTCACAAGTTTGACCTCCTTCGACTCCATAATTTGACATAACCATGACCATAAAGGCCAATGAAAGGCTACCACGTGGCATCCTCTCATTGGCTTATTTCTTCCACTTATCAACCTATGATTGGACCACTTGGTTTGTATGATCTACCTAGTCATCTGCCAACTAGTCATGCCACATCACCTGCCTAGCCTGTATGATCATGTGCCATGTGTCACCCTTTTAGTGGTGATAGGTGTCACCTTTTCCCCCTTTTGAATTTAACTTTTTGACCAAATTGACTTTATCTTTGACCACTCATAATTTTTTCATATGAACTCCATTTGACTTATTGTTTGTGTCATTGGAAAGCTAACGACAAACTCTATGCATTGATGTTGTTTTTGAGAGAATTTGGGACAATAATTTTTTTTATCATTTATGAACCATTATGGACCTCTATGGATGTTTTGTATCCTCCTATACCTCTGTGATCATTCTCGGATCCTCCTGGATCATTCCTCCCCATTGGAAGCCTTTTGCACCACCAAAATATTTGATTACTTAGAAACTAGTTGAGGGTAGTGTTCCCTCACCCTTTCGATCTCAATCCACTTTGCTTTACTTAATTTTACTCCTTTAATACCAACTCGAAGATATTCCACATCTTCTCACTGTGAATTATTGAATATTTTGTTGATAATAACATCTTCCTGTAGCTTGTCCAAATATTCTAGAGAAAAATCATCAACTACTGGAACCTAAATAGTTTTATCTTCATCCATAATCATTGGAGGCTCATAAATCTTCAAATTGTCAACATTACCACTAAATAAATTTGCATGTAGGATGGTATATCTAAAAGAAAGGAATGATTACCAATATTTTCCACGATCTTGAATGGACCATATCGAATTGGCCTTAGATTTTTACCTTCACTCTGTACTCTATATTTGTTGATATTTAACCATACTTGAGCACCGACTTCACATTGATGATCAACTCGATGTTTATCATGCCTCACCTTATATTTGGCTTGGATTTTCTCCAATTGTTACTATATTTCTTGATGTACCTTTTGAATCTTTTGAATGAAATTGTGAGCTTTATCTATATCATCCTGTCCATCTTCTTTACTTACTTCCCCAAAATAAATTCCATAGGTGATTTAGGAAAGTACCCCAAACATAATTCAAGAGGATTTTTCTGAGTAGAATAATGTATTTCATGATTGTAGGCATGTTGTACATAAGGAAAATTTTCATCCCATAACTTAGGATGCTTGTTGTAGTATCCTCGAAGTAGATGTACCATTGTTATCTTTACCACCTCTTTCTGTCCATCTTTCTACGAATGAAAAGTCATGCTCTTATTCAACTTAGTGTCCATGAGCTCCCATAAATGAGACCAAAACTTTCCCAAAAAATGAGTCTCAATCTGATATAATATATGTAGGAAGTACAAAATGAACCCATACATTAGCAAACAACATCTGTGGTATCTGTTCAATTGTGACCTATTTCTTGCGTGGCATCAAAATACACATCTTGATTAATCTATCCACAATGACATATAGATAATCATGGCATGTCCTGGACATTGAAAAACCTCCTACAAAATCCATTGAGATACTTTCCCATTGTTGATAAGGTACTATAAGTAGTGTATAGAACCCCAAATTTGTTTTTCTAGGCTTACTTGTGGCACACATAACACACCCTTTGATATACTTGGAAAATGTTTCATTCATTCAAGGCTAATAAAATACCTTTGTAACTATGATATTGTCTTACCAACCCAGGAATGAAAAGAAATGAGAGATGTATGAGCTTCTTTTATTATGTTTACTCTTTCATCTCTGGGTATACAAAGATTTACAAGATGATTTAAAAAATTGCCATGCATATAATAATCTAACTGCTAATTTTGATGAGTTAATGCATCATATACCTCTTTAAAATCATCATCCTTAGAATATTTTTTTGCATAGATTTCATGAGCTAAAGGATTATACCTGAGTATTGTGGATGAAATAATCATTGGTCTTGACAACATATCTGCAACCTTCTTATGAATACCTTTCTTATACTTTATTACCAAATGAAACTACTGTAGAAAACCCATCCACTCGAAGTGTCATAACTATTGTAGCTTGGTATGTCACTGCAAATATTGTAATGGTTGATGATCTGTATGAATTATGGTCTCCTTTCCCATTAAGTAATGCTTACATTTATTTACACTTTATATCAACGCATACAATCACTTATCATATGTTGGATAGTTAATCACGACTTGACTAAAAGTCTTGTAATGATTACATATAGGTTTTCATCGTTGCATCAAGACTGCTCCCATGGAATATCGGCTTGCATTGTTTTGAATCTCAAATGGTTGTTGTAAATATGGTAGTGCCAAAAATGGTGCAGTGCTTATCTTTTCCTTCAATGTCTTGAAGGCTTTCAATCAATTTCCTCCCCATTGAAAAACTTTTTTAATACTTGTTATTGCATGAGAAATTAGCAATGAATTTCCTCTTGTATTGTACTACTCCTAAAAATCTCATGACTTATGTGATAGTAGTTGGCTTGGGCCATTTGACAATGACTTCTACTTTTGTGGGATCTACATTTAGTTGACCATTCCCTATAGTGTATCCCAAATATACCAGAGAAGTTTTTCCAAATTCACATTTAAACATTTTGATATATAGCCTCTCTTTCTTCAAGAGTTCAAATATTTTCTTGACATGCTTTATATGATCTTCCCATATTCGACTAAATATCAATATACCATCTAAATAGAAGATAAAAAAAGCATCTATGTAGGGTCTAAATACATCATTCATTACCCTCATAAACGTTATTGGTTCATTGCATAACCAAAATGGTATAACTAACCATTCGAACAATCCTTGCTTGGTCTTGAAAACCACTTTCCATATTTCACCTTCTACAATTTCGATTTGATGGTAACCACTTCTAAAATGAAACTTAGTGAAATAAACAACATTCTTTAATTGATCCAATAAGTCATCAATTATGGGAAGATGATAATGGTTCTTTACTATAATGTTTTTCATGGATCATAAGTTAATACACATCCTCCACGTGTGTTGTACAGGCCATTTTGGGATACATTTTTGGTAAAATACTAAGTATATAAAAAGTGTACAACAAAGGTGCATAGGAGAAGAAGGGAGAATAGGGACTACGTAGTTGAGACACATCTAGGAGGAAAGTGTCCAGTTGAGATGCATATAAAAGTACAACACACAATAAGCAGAATAAAATAGGGAATAAAGTAGAGAATAAAAAAAAAGAAAATAATAAAGAAAAGAGAAGAAAGCAAGAGAAAAGGAAGGATGACATCCTGATATGATAAAGATAGAAGGACATGGAAAAGTAGGAAGAAAAATAGTCAGAGTGAAAAATCATCATGCAGATGAAAAATTAGTTGAAAGTAGCCCAAACAACTAGTTAGCTGGAGTAGTCATGCATTGTAATATGGTTTTGGGGATGAACAAGGTAGGTTTTTAATCCCTATATTGTATGTATAAATATGTAATGGGTTTAGAGAATAAGAGTTTTTTTATGTGTCCATTCTAGAGCAGTATTGTGGAGTCTGTTCCAATTTGTCAATAGCTCTTTTCTATAAGAAGGGAGATAGGAGAGGTTGGGAAGGGAGATAATCAATATCTGAATGTAAGAGATGATGCAGAGAGAGAGAGAGGCTTGCACTAGAGAATGGATAAGCTAGGAGAAAAGTAGGATAACCATGATATGTCTTTGTAAGCACAGTGCGCAAGCCTAAAGCAATTACCAAATGCATAATAAAGAAGCCAATCATTGTGGACATATCCCAGAATTGGGTGAACCACGTTAAATCTTGTGTTAAATGTATTTTATATGTTTCTTCATGGATTTTGTTTGGATGCTTAATATATTAGATCCGTGTTATGTATAATCATTGCGCAATAATCATGATTGTTACAATAATGGGTTATGTGGTAATATGGAATCTGATGATAGTATGAATATGAAATCACTAAGTAGCTAATAAATAATAAGGACATAGTGACACGCACATAACCAATAAATAAAGAATGAATAGAATGGTCACCTCCCATTCCCTCACTACTATAGAAACTTGGTTCTTGCAGTCCCAATAGATACCTCACTTGAGATTCATTTGTGCAAGCAGGTGATGCCAAAAGGGCCAGTGTCTGGTGGGTTTTTTTGGTCATAATATAACTCAAACCTAGGGTCTTACAAAACACATGCAATGCCAACAAATGGTTTCATTTCCAAGACTCAAAATTTGTGATTGAGGGAATGTTTTGGAGGCCAACTAAGAAATAGATCTTTGAATGGTTGGAAAGGAAGGATTGAGAGTTTGCTCGAAAAGATAAAATAAATCCTCAGATGAGTAACAAGCAATGGATGCAGAGGTATGTGTATACAGAACTGCATGAAATTTTCTTTGGCGGATTTCTAATTATTCTGACTGAGTGGCTAGAAATATTGTTGGAGAATATTGGAAGGTAAAAAACTACAGTGCCAAGGAATCGGGATCCTGATTTGTTAAGACAAATTAATTATTTAAGTAACCAAACTACTCATGCAATTGATTTTTGGTTGGATAACATACTAGGAGGATACATTACAAAGTTTGTAGTAGATTGTACCTAATCATACAATGTTGCAGGAAGGGAATTTTTCAAAGGTCTACACGGGAGGTTCATGAAATCATTGGGTATGTGGATAAAGATGTTTTTTTGGTGACAAGTGCATGCTGATGATGCAATTCGAATGATAAGGGGCCTCACACACATAGGCAAACTGATGGATGACAAGAGGATATTCTAAGAGGAGAGAACAAAGGAAATGATGAAGAAAGAAGGGAGAGACTAAGGATGAAGAGAACTGAAGAGAGTGTGGATTATTTTGTGGAGGAAGGAGGTACAAGAGGTGAAATACTGGGGTTGAGAGAGGAGAGCCATGCAATGAACCAGAGGGGAGAGAACCTTGCACAATATTCCAAATCATGGAAATACCACATACAAGAGGAGAAGAAGAGGATTTCAAGTCCAGTCTAGTAATAAAAGAACCGTTAAGTCCTACTCGGACTAGGTCCTGTGTTGAATCCATGACCCCATGTGCGTCACCACAATCAGAGATAACATTTGAAGACTTATCAAAAGCAATTATAGTTATCCAGAGAGGACAAAGTAGTAGAAATAAAATAAATGGAAGAAGTGCGCAGAGTCATATTTAGATTCAGAGTCAACCATCATCACCAAGAAGAGGGACTACACAAAGAAACATGGAAGGGGTAGACACCACCCTTATACTTCCTATGTTCCAGGGAGTTGGGTCAGAGGACCCAAAACAACGTTCATTTGTATGAAAGACAATTTGGGCTGCAAAGAATGTTCAAGATGAGGTTGTGAATATTTCACAATTGGAAACATCATTTAGAGGTCGTGTGCTAGTCTGGTACATGAATATGCATAATACCACACTTATATGATAGGCTAGGAATTTGGAAAATATAAGGCAAGCGTTGTTGAAAGAGTTCAAGAAGCCAAAGTAGGAGTCATAGTACATCACAAAACTGAAGGAGATTAAACAGGTACAAAAACATTCATCATGGGAATTTGATCAAAGGTTCAAGG
Source organism: Picea mariana (assembly GCA_032191745.1). Lineage (NCBI taxonomy): Eukaryota > Viridiplantae > Streptophyta > Pinopsida > Pinales > Pinaceae > Picea > Picea mariana. The sequence continues at coordinate 264,241 of JASDQU010013432.1, read as the reverse complement.
ATATGATGGGTAGACTGAATTTCCAAATCCTCGATCAAAAACATCAAGAATGTTTGATTGCAGGACTTCTACCACACATTCACATGCCATTGATTCAACAAAAGGTTGTGTCACATCCCGAGGCGCTAGAAATTGAAATGAAATTAGAATCATCCCTGATAGGAGACAGCAGAGGAATGGAGCAAGTTCAAATGAAGTTGGCTACATTGACGACTCAACTGGAAGAAATAACAAAAGGAAATAAGAAACATGAGATTTTTTTGTGTACTAAGTGTAGGACTGAAGGACATCACAAGGATGAGTGCCCAACATTTGCATAGTATTTGGTGACTGGACCACTGAATTCATTACTAGGAGAAGGACATTGTGAGATATGTAAGAAATGGTTCCATTACCGAATTGAGTGTCCATTACTACAAAAGTATCAAAGTACACAAATGCGCTTGTTTTTCAATTTTTGCAAGTCTGTCGAGCATGAAGAGAAGGATTTCCATGTGTTCGACTTGATTTGGGAGAACACGTCAGATATGTACAAGATTCAAGAAGAGAATGTTGTAGTAGAAGGGGTGGTACACAATATAATAACAAAAGAGGATTTAATCTAGAGAACAGAGGAAACTTTTGCAGAGGAAAAGGAAGAGGAAATTTTGGTATAGGAGGAAGAGGACCGATTATATGTTACAATTGTAATCAACCAGGACACTTAGCCCATGACTTCCTGAATCTGTGTAAAACATGAACATACTATAGAGAACTAGACCATGTGATAAAATATTGTCCTCAACTAGTTGGGAAATGGCATGCCAAAGGAAACCAGAACCAGAATCCAACCCAAAATGTCCAAAATATATCAACCAAAAAACGTAATGAAGGACCAAGAATATCGGTTTTTATGTGCAAAGGAGATAGAATAGGAGTTGACATGTCGAATGAAGGGAATCAAACTAAGCAATGGGTAAGGAAGTTAGAAGGACCCTTTCCAACCTTTGATACTTAGTAAGAAAAGGAGACATGTCAGAGAGAAAAAAAGAAGTACCAGGACAACATTGGGGAGCATCAACATCATCTGCACCTCATGTAGAATATCACATCGTGCCTGAGAAATCAAATGGAAAGGTAAGCACACTAAAAAAATTCCTGAGAAGTTGTGTAGAGATAATGAAAGATGAAATTGTGTTGAGTACACTATATGATATGACTGGTCACTGCACACGAGGAAGGGAAAATCCCATCGCACAAAGGGAGGTGAATCAGGTACTACACAGGAAGAGGACCACCAAAAAATTTATATTCAATGCACAAATTGGGGAGTACGATGTGGATAATGTCATCTTGGACTTGGGGTCTGATGTGAATGTTTTACCTAAGAAGACATGGTATATTATGGGAAAACCCTAACTAGTATGGTGTCTTGTTTAGTTAAGCCTCACGAATCAACCCAAAATAGTTTTGATTGGTCTTTTGACAAGAGTACCTGTGAACATATATGGGGTGCGTAGTGTGGCATACTTTGAATTTATTGAGATCGTGAATGAAAATCAACCATATCCAACAATGATGGGACTGGAATGGGATTTTGATAACCAGGCGATCATTAATTTGAAAAGGAGGGAGATGATATTTGAGGTTGGAGATTTGAAATTTACTACACCCTTGGACCCATCATACGAAAAATAATACATAGAGACGGTAAGAGGAAACGACATTGACAACTTATATAACATGATTTCATAGATGGATAATTATGTCAACCTACATATAGATGGTGTGCTAATTTGGAGAAGTATAATTTTTTGTGCATTATATTCTGAAGACGACATAGAGCATTGTCAGCAAAGAATGCATGAAGTTTTAATTAGACGATGTTCATGCATAACTCGATCTTTGCGCTAGATTGAAACATAGTTATGTGATCCACCCAGGTACAATGGATTAACTGATATAAGTTTATTTTTAAAGGAATTTGAGTTATAGGTACGTGAACAACAAAGGTTTTTAGCACTATATGTTGTCCTAAAAGTGACTCCAGCCATATGGTGGGCTGCACACAGAGAGAGGATAAAATATTGGTCACAATGTAGAAGACTAATGCAAATAAGGTTTGGTACTAAGGTATAATTATTCCTTATAAAATATTGCGTAGAATTATACCAAAGAGAGTGATCCAACAAGTCATGTTGAGAAGTGCAGGACTTTATGGAGCTTAATACCGTAAATAGAATGGATGCACATATTTATACATACCCTGGACACAATTCCAGAGAACTAGTATTTGGAATTGGAAATGCGTAGAGAGAAAGAAAGATGGGAAGAGTTGGATGAGAGGTTCAAAGTCATGTTTACATTTGAGAATCAATCTCCATAAACAGATGCATATCTATAGGATATTCAAACTAAGATATTCTTAGAAGAAGGGAAGATGGAGGTGGTTCCAATATGTAGTGCGCACATAGCTACTATGATTGTCCATGAGTTATTGGAGTGATACAATGTGGATAAGGAGGAGCACGATGAAGAAGATCCCAGAAATGTACAAGTACCTGAGACAAAAGGAGAACCACCAGTATAGTGGCCAGATCTTGAGTCTATTACATACACCCAGTCAATAAAGAATCTACAAAAGGTAAATATTGGGACGACAGAGAATCCATATTTTTCACAGATAGGGGATTACTAGAGTGATGAGACGGTCGAAAATATTGCAGACTTGTTGCATGAATATCAGGAAATATGTTAAGCCCCAAATAGTGGCTCATTACCCCTTAATTAGGGCATATTATATTAGTAATGTTATTTTATTTATGTCGGCTTTAGTCGCTTAGTTGTAATTATACCTCCTAGTCTCCTATATATACCAAGGAGACATTTTCATTTTGAATCATCTTGTAATTGAACATTTATGTGGGCATAAGGAGGTTTCCCCCTCGAAAAGGATTATTATCTGAGTTTCTCTCTTTTTCAAGGTGTTGAGTACTTATTCTGAGGTTTTTCTATGCTATATTGATATTTGGTTCTTAACATATGGTATCAGAGCTCAAGGTATTGGGGTTTCACTGCTACATATGAGACACCTTGGAATTCTCGCTTTAACTTTTTTTCTACAACGTTTCAGAAGGAACGGATTGGAGGATATTTATTGTATGGATCAAGGTACTTTGGGTTACAATTTCAGCTCCTGAAGCCTTATAATTTCAGAGATACATCCTCTACAAGATAGGGTTCTGGAATCATCCTGAACTTAGTCATTGCGGAATTTACGCTATAAAAACGTTTATGTAACATTTCAAACCCTGAAATCTAGAGGATATTCACAAAAATTATTAAGGTATTTTTGGTAAAATCTTCAAATTCTAGGTCATATTAAATTTGTAGATACACCCTGTGGAAGATAGGGTATCTAACTAGTCCTATTGACTAGTCTCAAGAAGGTGTTCTAGGTAAAAAAATCATAACTTCTTCCTAGAGTTTCCAAATTGAGTAAGACTAGTTTCATTGGATAGTGGACAATATTTAGTATTTCTAGTACGAGTTTCAAAATTTTATATCATTTATTTTGTGCGGGGCACGCTATAGAAGTGAGATATTCTGGAAAGGCCAAAAATCAACATGTTATGGGGAAGTTACCGTAAATTCCACTTGGGACATCCAATTTCAATTAGACCTATGGCATTGTAGAGAAGAAATATCATAGAACTACATAAAGAAAGTTTCATACCCAGAAGGGTCGAAAATTTGGAGATACAACAGAAGAAAGATTGTCTAGCAGAACCACCTCAAAATCAAGGTTCAAAAGTGATACTTGGCCAACATGCCACCCAAAAAGGGAAATTCTACACCAAATAAGCCTCCAGAAAATCCTAATTGGACTCTTGTTGAAGGTGAAGAAATGAGTAGGGACATAAATGATTTACAAAAGAAGACAATAACAAAAGATGAACTACAAGAGATGGAAGCTAAGTTGGAGGCAATAAATACTAATATGGATGGTTTAAAAGAGGAGATCATGGAAGGATTGAAAAATTTCGTAATAGAGAGGACACATGAAAGTGAAAATGTATCCCATGAAATTCATGATGAGGACACAAGGAAGGTGAATCAAGAATGGAGAAACTCTAACTTTGGGTTGAAGACTAACGACGTTCCTAAGATCGATATGTTGAAGTTTGATGGCAAGGACCCTATCACATGGATACTTCAAATGGAGCAATTCTTTGATCTACATAATGTTCCACATACACAAAAGGTACGAATTGCTTCTTTATATTTAGAACCGAATCAATTTGTATGGTATATATGGCTTTTTTCTCATAAATCACTTGTCACTTGGACAATTTTCACAGAAGAAATGATAGCACACTATGAGGATACAAGGAGCAATACCTTCTTTAGCCAATTGATAAATCTCAAGCAAAAGGGTTTAGTTACAAAGCACATTGAGAACTTCCAAAGATTGAATATAAAGGTAAAAAATATCCCAGATGAGCACTTGATTGATGTATTCATAGGAACTTTAAGAGATAACATTCAACATGAGTTTATCCTTTGGGAACCTAAATCATTAGAGAATGCACTTAGGGTGGCAAGAAATGTTGAAAGTAAAAATATGGCTATGGCTACTAGAAGGACCAATCCTAACATCTATAGAGAGAATAATGATCCTTCTAAAACACCTCAACCTACAAGGTTGACAACTCAATAATTAGAGGAAAGAAAAGCAAAAGGTTTATGCTTTAATTGTGACAGAAAGTACAATAAGGGACATAAGTGTGGTGAGAAGAAATTATTCTACATAGATTGTGAAGAGGAAGAAGAACATGAACAAGAACAAGAACCATCTCAAGATGAAAACGTAGAATCAATTTCATCTGAAGAGTTGACTACCACGATATCGTGTAATGCATTGGTTGGAATTAGCACTCCTCAAACCCTCAAGATCGAAGGATATATCAGAAAGAAAAAGGTAATAGTCCTAATTGATTATGGCAGTACTCATAATTTAATTCACTATAAATTATAATTGCTTTGTATATCCATCACTAGAGTTTCAAGTAATGATTGCAGATGGAGGAGCTATCAATTGTTTAGGAAAATTCAATAAGATCAATCTTACTATGGGGGAATATGTAATGAATAGTCTAATGATTTCTATACCCATGGGTGGTGCTGATGTTGTACTAGGAATCCAATGGTTACAATCATTAGGAACAATGGATTTTAATTTTCAAGAAATTTTCATGAAATTTTCATTGGAAGGAAAAGAAATTGAGTTAAGAGGTATCACAGGGAAACTCGGTAAGGTGATAAGCTCTAATGGCATGACAAAATTATTGAAAAAGGGGAATCAAGGTGTTATTGCACAACTATGCTCACTAGATGTTCAAACATATAAGCCATCTATTCCTATAGATCTCCAAGGGATCATTGATAAGCATTCCAAAGTATTTGAAGATATTCCCAAAGGACTTCCACCCACTCGAAATCATGATCATGATATTCACCTAATTCCTGGCAGTGTTCCTCCTAACATCAGGCCATACAGATACCCTTATGCCCAAAAGAGTGAAATTGAGCGCATGATTGAAGAAATGTTAGAGGCTGGCATTATTAGACCTAGCCAAAGTTCTTACTCTACACCGGTGGTAATGGTATTCAATAAAGATGGCCCATGGTGTATGTGTCCAGATTATAGAGAGCTCAACAAGATCACTATTAAAGATAAGTTTCCCATTCCTGTCATTGATGAATTGTTAGATGAACTAAATGGACCAATCTATTTCACAAAGTTGGATCTTCATTTAGGGTATCATCAGATTAGAATGAAGGAAGAAGATAACCAAAAAACATCATTCCAAACTCATGAAGGCCATTATGAATTTTTGGTCATGCCTTTTGTCCTTACAAATGCACCTTCCACATTCCAAGGGTTGATGAATTCCATTTTCAAGCCCTTCCTTCAAAAATTTGAGTTAGTATTTTTTGATGATATACTAATCTATAACAAGTCTTGGGAGGATCATGTGCGACATGTTGACAAGGTGCTACAACTACTAAAGGAGAAACAACTATATGCCAAACCATCCAAATGTTTCTTTGTAGTAAAGGAGGTAGAGTATTTGGGTCATATTGTATCTCATGAAGGTGTCAAGGTAGACCCTAACAGGATTAAGGCCATGATGGATTGGTCGATTCCAAAAACATTGAAGAATCTTAGAGGATTTCTGGGTTTGAGAGGTTACTACTGCAAGTTTTTTCGACACTATTGAAGAATAGAAACACCTTTAACGACACTAACTAAGAAGGATGCATTTTCATAGACTCTAGAGGAAATTAAAGATTTTGAACAACTTAAAGAGGTGATGTTCAAAGATCCTATATTGACCACTCCAGACTTCACAAAAACCTTTATTTTGAAATGTGATGCCTCGGGAAATGGAATTTGTGTTGTCCTAATGCAAGAAAGAAGGCCCCTAGCTTTTGAAAGTTGACCACTCAAGGGAAAGGAGTTACACAAACCCATTTATGAGAAGTAAATGATGGCAATACTACATGCATTGAAGAAATGGCGTCCTTACCTAATAGGTAGGCACTTCAAGGTCAAAATAGATCATGATAGTCTTAAATACTTCTTGGAACAAAGACTATTTCAGAAGAACAACAAAAATGGGTAACCAAGATATTGGGTTATGATTTTGAAATCATCTATAAAAAAGGGAAGAAAAATGTTGTGGTAGATGCACTCTCAAGGAAGGATGAAGATGTTGAGGCCTTTCTCTGTGCTATCTCAATCATCCAACCCGATTGGATAATAGAAGCAAGGGATGAATGGAAGAATGACGAAAAAGTGTGGACTCTCATTCAAAGGTTGTAGTAGGATTCCAGTACATTAGATACATTTACATGGAAAAATGATTCACTATGGTACAAATATTGCTTATATTTATGTAAGAAATCCCAAATCAAACAAAAGATACTATTGGAATTGCACACCTCTCTAGTAGGAGGGCACTCAGGATTTTTAAAAACCTACCATAGGGTCAAAAAGGATTTTTTTTGGGATGGCCTTAAAAATTATGTTCAAAGGTTTCTGGCAGAATGTTTGGTTTGCCAACAAAATAAGGTGGAAACAATTAATACCCTGGGTCTTTTACAACCATTATCCATCCCAAGTCAGCATTGGGAGGAGGTTTCCATGGATTTCATCATAGGGTTACCAAAGTCTGAAGGAAAGAGTGTCATCATGGTGATTGTTGATAGACTGACCAAGTACACACACTTTTGTGCACTCTCTCATCCCTTCAAAGCTAGTATAGTTGCCACCACATTCATGGAGACAGTTCAAAAGCTACATGTAAACCCAAAGATTATTGTAAGTGACAGAGATCCCATCTTCACTAGACATTTTTGGACAGAATTATTTTCTTGTTTGGGTACTCAATTAGATCATAGCTCATCCTGCCATCCTCAATTTGATGGACAAACCGAGATAGTGAACAAATGTCTGGAAGGCTACCTTCATTGCTTTGTCTCTGATAAACAAACACAATGGTTCAAATGGTTACCCTTGGCAGAATGGTGGGAAACTCTAGGTCATGCAGGCTATTACAGGAAATTTATCAAAGGATATGTGAAAATCACACCGATGGAAAATTTGTTGAAGAAGGAAGCAAAGTTTCAATGGAACAAAGACTGTCATAAGGGGTTGGACACCTTAAAGAAAAAACTAGTGATCACNTTCATTGCTTTGTCTCTGATAAACAAACACAATGGTTCAAATGGTTACCCTTGGCAGAATGGTGGGAAACTCTAGGTCATGCAGGCTATTACAGAAAATTTATCAAAGGATATGTGAAAATCACACCGATGGAAAATTTGTTGAAGAAGGAAGCAAAGTTTCAATGGAACAAAGACTGTCATAAGGGGTTGGACACCTTAAAGAAAAAACTAGTGATCACATTGATTTTATGTTTCCAGATTGGAATAAGGAGTTCCATGTACATGTAGATGCATCATCCATAGCATTGGGTGCAATACTATCCCAAACAGGGGAGGGAGACATAGATCACCCATTTTTTTTTGAAAGTACGAAGTTGTCCATAGCATAGAAGAATTATACTACCACAGAACGAGAAGGATTGGCAATGGTCTATGGACTACATAAGTTAAGACATTATATATTGGGGTCTCACTTTAATATGTATATAGACCATTTTGCATTAAAATACTTGGTGAACAAGTCAGTGATGGGGGGGAGAATATGCAGATGGCTACTATTGTTCTAGTAATACAATTTTGAGGTTGTAGTAAAATTGAGGAAGCTGAATGAAGGATCAGATCATCTATTTCACATACTATTAGGAGAAGATGCAGGAAATTTAAATGAAAACTTACTAGATGCACAACTATTTGCAGTTAAAATGGTGGTTGATTAATTCTTGAACATTGGGCAATTTCTAAGTGCAGGTATGGATCCATCAAACATGATGGTTGCACATAAGAAATAATTGGTAGGAAAGGAAATATATTATCAAGTGATTACAGGGAATTTATACAAGGCTGGTGTATTTAGAATATTCAGACGATGTGTGTTGGAACATGAAATACTGATGATACTTGAAGAAGCACATGACAGGATTGTAGGAGGATATTATGCATAGAGAGTAACTTCACACAATATTTTTTGTGCATGGATTTGGCAGCCAACACTTCACAAATATGTTAAGGAATATTTCCAGTCATGCGATGTATGTCAAAGTGTGTGAAAACCATCAAGGAGGGATGAAATTCCTTTGAATCCACAAGTTACATTGCAGGTATTTGAGAAATGGGCCATAGAATTTGTAGGGACAATAAACCAACAAGCAAGAAGATCAGGGTAAGGGTACATAATCATTGTGATAGAGTACTTGATAAGATGGTAGAAGCAACACTAGTTCTAGATTGCATCATGGAGACTATTGTGCAATTCTTGTTGGAGAATGTAGTCACAAGGTTTGGATGTCCACACATATTACTTAGTGATCAAGGAAAACACTTTCTGAATAATACAATTGCAACATTGACTGTGGAGTTTCAACTTAATCATCATAAGAGTACATAATATCATTCTCGGGACAATGAAATAGTGGAATCATTCAATAAAATATCAGAGAATTGTTTAACCAAGATTTGCAATGTAGGGAGAGATGATTGGGACTTAAGAGTTCCTGAAGTGTTATGGGCTTACATGACTAAAAATAAAAATTTTATGGGTCAAACACCTTTCAGGTTGGTCTATGGGAAAGAGGTAGTGATGCCAATGGAGTTTATTCTACCTAGTGTGTGCATCACAACAATCACTGATCTAACAGAATATGGTACAATAGAGAAGAGATGGAAACAGTTAGTACATATTGAGGAATATCGATTTGTCACAGGTTTCCATCAACAAGTTCAGAAGGCAAAAGAGAAGGATTAGCATGATCAACACATTAAACATAAAAAATTTCAAGTGGGAGATTTGGTATTATTGTATGAAAAAAAGTTCATGCAACATCAAGGAAAGTTTAGAATGCATTGTTTAGGACCCTATGTGATTTAGCATGTAGCAGAGATAGGTGTTGCACAACTGGAAACCTTGAATGGAGAAGTCCTTGGAGGAATGGTGAATGGAAGTTGGTTGAAACTCTATAGAGACGATCGATAGTCTGCGTAGTAATATGGGCTACACCAGAACACATGTATCATAGTAGTTGTACTATAGTATGAAGGAAACACACAGAAAAACATATAAAAGTAGAAAAGGGAAGAAAATTAAATAAAAAGTAGATATAGAAAAAATAAAAAGAGTATAGAGTACTAAGGCATACGAACTTGTGCAGAAGGAATGGTTATCACACATCAAGATGGAACTGCACTAATTCAGAAAATAATACATAGAAGAAAAACACTGTGAAGTAGACATATGCAAAATAAAGAACCATTGTGCATTCTGGAACTGATAATACCATTAGAAGCATTGAAGCACAGAAACGATGGCTATGAAGTGGTAATGACAAGTCATAAATATGTCGTATAATATTAAATGGTAAAATCCATTGGAAATCATGACAGATTTGGTAATAAAGCCTAATTTAAATAACCATTTATCAACATCGTTGATGGATTGGAAAATTTAGTTAAGGCGTGAAGAGACATGCATAGTTGGAAAGGAGGCACAAAAATAGTCGAAGGGTATTAAACATGAATCATTGTGATTAAGAGCTGAATGTAAGAGAGAGCGAACCAGGCCGAATCTGAGTGCATCAGAGCCAAACCACAACTACCAGAGAACAAACACAGAGCCAGTAAAGGAACCTACCTCATAAGACCAATGGCCCCACCAAAATTTGGAGCGCCATCAACAGTAGCACAAAAATAGTCAAAATGACTAGTAGATACACTAGAGGTCGAGGAAGTACCTGGAGCTTCAGGTTCGGCTTCACAAGAAAACTTCCATAGAAATTACATCCCACCTAGGATGGATAACTCACCACCAATAAACGTACCATAAAATGGGAAATACCTATTGGTAACATCATGAATCCCACATGGTGTAAGCATTGAAGGAGATATGATCGAAAAGGTTGTTGGCTTCAAGTTCATGGATCATGATATCACCGATGAGAAAACATTCCCAGAGTTGGTCAGGGAAAAATATTTGTGCACGAAGAGCATACCGGGCACGTCAGAAATAGTGTTGGAGACACAGGTATGGGAAACAATATTGGAGAAGGAAGGCATACTCAATTTGTTG
>JASDQU010013432.1:234286-245045 GCA_032191745.1 Picea mariana | reverse complement strand
TCATTACTTGGAGAACTATCCTTCTTTCTGGGACTTCAAATGCATTAAAGAAACCTCATAGAAATGCTAAAGAGTTTCAGAATGGAAGATTACAAACCAGTTATCACTCCCATGCAAACCAGTTGCAAGTTAAGCAAAGATGATGATTCAAAGTCTACAGATTAGAGGCAATAAATGTCAATGATTGGTAGCCTACTATATGTTACAACATTCAGACCAGATGTAATGTAGACAGTTGGACAGGTGGCACGATTTCAAGAAGCACCAAAGGAATCACATGTATTAGCAGTGAAGAGGATTTTTAGATATCGCAAAGGAACATAAGAGTTTGGATTATGGTATCCAAAAGGAAAGGATCTATCACTTAATTCCTACATAGATGCAGATAGGGAAGGTTGTATTGATGACCGGCGAAGCACCAGTGGAGCAGTGTTCTACTTGGGTGAGTGTTTAGTATCATGTCTAAGCAAGAAACAATCATTAGTATCTTTATATACAACTAAGGCAGAGTATATTGTAGCAGTAGGATGTTGTACACAGATTCTTTGGATGAAACAAACTATGACAGATATACAAGTTGAGTATGATGAGCCCATTTCAATCTATTTTGATAATACAAGTGCCATTAGTATATCAAAGAACCCGGTGATGCACTCCAAGATGAAGTACATTCCAATAAAGCATCACTTTCTATGGGAATAGGTTGCAAAAAATAACATCAGAGTTGAGTATGTGGGCACAAAAGAACAAGTGACATACATATTTACAAAACCACTTCCACTGGAAGCCTTTGAGTATCTTCGCCAGAGACTCCGAATTATGTCTACTCCAAAATGAATGATTTTGAATGCGTATCTTATATGTCTTATATGTACACAAGGAAGCACCATAAAGAGGAAAGTTCAGTTAGGGAGAGCAGCCCTGGATGGAAAGATATATTTTCCATTAAGGACAAAAGGAGAGAGATTTATCAGATGCAGAGGACAAAGGCATGGTTCCAGGGGGAGCAATGGTCACAAAGATGTAGAGGACAGAGGCATGGTTCCATGGGGATCATGAGTGATATGATTTCAGCATTTCATCAAAGTGTTGCCATCAATGCCAAAGGGGGAGATTGTTTATTAAGGTTGGTTGTCATTGATGTCAACCCTTGAAGAAATACTAGTAGCACAAAGGTTTGGGTAATGGACTCAAGTTTGTTTGATGTAAAGATGACTCATTATTGTCTTGTCATGATTGATAAGAAGTACAAATGCATGAACTCCAAAGTAGTCCCCTTATGGTGAAAGCCGTCATGGGAAGACGCTTTGTGGATTAAGTTATCCTAGAAGAATGGTTAGAGAACCCATGCTTAATTGTGGAATAATGAGATGAAAGTCAGTGCATTTGTAGGTAATACTATTCTATATGGATATTACATGTTATTCCATTTCTGGTATTATGTGGAACATCACATAACTCCTAACGATTAGAGAGTTATGGCCATGTGAAGTTCGAGAACCCTCATGAGTCATCTAGAAGCCCCAAAAGGTCAAAGTAGTCAAAGTGGTTTAAGATATTTTAGAAGGTAAATAATAAAGTGAAGTGATGAGTGTACTATAAGTCAAAGTGAAAACAAAAGAAATTATTTAAATAATAAAGTTAATGGAGAACTCCCTAAAATAAGGAAAGTGGTTTAAGAGATTTTAGAAGGTAAATAATAAAGTGAAGTGATGAGTGTACAATAATTCAAAGTGGATACAAAAGAAATTATTTAAATAATAAAGTTAATGGAGAGATTACTAAGTGGACAAGTGGTTAGAAGTTGGTTAACCCTAAAATAAGGAAAGTGGGTTAAGATGGTTAAAAGGTAACCCCTTGAGGAAGCTACATGAAAGTATAAATAAGAGGCAAGGCTCTCTCCTTTTAATCACACTTGAATATCATTGAATATCTATTTTTGTGAAAGGTTATTTGGGTAGGTATTATTGATAGAGAAAAATTGCAGCAGGAAAAGTGCGGTAGGAAAACTGTGGCAGAAAAAGTGCGACAGAAAAATTGCGGCAGACGAATCATGGAAAAAAAAGGTTCAGCAGAAAAAGTGCGATAGAAAAATAGTGGCAACAGACAACTCATGGAAAAAAAAGGTTCAGCAGAAAAATAACGGTAGAAAAAGTGCGACAGAAAAATCGCGGCAGAAAAATCATGGCAGAAAAATCGCAGCAGAAAAAGTGCGGCAGAAAAATCGCAGTAGAAAAAGTGTGGAAGAAAAATTGTTGCAACAACATGGTTGGCGTCTATTTATGAGATATATGGCACATCTTGTTTCAGGTATGTTTTGTGAGCTAGGGTTTATCTCTTGAGATGGTATTGGATGTTTAGTATTGCTGCATATATCAGATTTGTTGAGGGATACAGTTGGTATTTTATTGTTGGTATTTGACATATGGGTAATGGTCTTTCGGTTGTGATGTGTTACTGAAGTTTTTGATTTATCTTGAGGCTACATAAAAGTGAGGTTGTGGAACATGGTTTGCTGTAACAGTTTATGGTATTTGGTTTATGGATAGAGTGATGAATTTTTTATGGTTATATTAGTGTATCTCTTTGGTATATGGTTGAGGTACATGTTGGGTACATGGTTGAGACAAGTAGTTGATGATTTGGCACATACACGAGGTGTATATTTTATGATGTTGGTACATATTGATGATTCATAGTTGATGTGCAGTTGATGCCTGGTACATGTTGGTTTAGGTTATTGGTAAAAGTTGTTTGGTGTAGGTTAATTGGTACAAGTTGTTACAGGTTATTGGTACAGGTTGACAGTGGTAGGTTGATAGTGGTAGTGGTTGATTCAGTGACAGTGACAAGTTGTTTACATTTGGAATTTATATTTCAGGACAGTTGGAAGGGGCAAGGACAAGTGGTTGTAGCCTCCTTCTAGTTGTAGCCAGAGAATTGAGGAGTTGGAGCTTCCCTCATGTTATAGCCTGAGAAACTAAGGGGTTGGAGCCTTCTTCCAAGTTGCAACTGGAAAATAAAGGAAGTTGGTGCTTCTAATGAATGTAATTATTCAAGACATATAAGAAAAAACATTATGTGGTTTTCTCTCTCTTTGGGTTTCCACGTAAAACACTGGTGTACTGTGTATGTGTATGATTGTTCATTTGTTCATTGCATATTTACTCTGAAATTATTGGATGATAATGCTACATTGATATAACACTTGGATTATTTGGTTATAAAGGATTAAATTTCTCTATTACTGATTCACCCCCCCTCTTAGTAATCCAACAACGCATTCATCCTTAACTCAGCTAGCAACTAGACATAGAACACTCCATATTGAGATGGACACACTTGAATTTACAACATACAAATTAAAAGAACAGGCGAACGCACTAGGACACCTGAAAATAGTGGTATCAAGGATGTTGATACAAATATTACAAGACTTGTAAATAGACTTAGTTCAAGAGATTAAGAACAGAGGAGATGAAGCACACCAGGAGACAACAAAAATGATGGACGAAAGAGCTTAGCTACAACAACAATATGATGTTTCTCTCAAGTAGAAGAAGGAAGTTGAAGGCCAAGTGGAGGAAGTAATGAAAGACAAGAATGAGGTCGAGGAAAGGGTAAGGAAATCCCTCAAGGAAAAGGACGAAGCCAAAATTTTGGCACAGAAAAATCAAGGGGTTGTCTACAAATTATACAAGGCCATTCTGGAAGTCCCCATAGTAGTAGAATATACTATGGAAAAACAAGTATTGAAGATCATGGAAGTCATCAAGGGATTTTGATTGCATATAGAAGACCTATAATTGTGTAGCGCACTAGGAATGCCACCAGAAGTTCGAGAAGGAAGAGAGAGAATGGTGATGACAATGGTTGCCGACATCAAGAAGATCGAATAAGAGTGTGTTAAAATATATTAGGAGAGCGCAAATATTTGGAAATATTTAGTAGAATATCTTGAGATGAAGGCTATGGAGGCCAAGTTGAGAGAAGCACAGGAAAAGGCACAACAAGATTCAGAGAAAATAACTACACTTCCACTAGATGAATGCATGACAACAATTTTGGAACATAGGTGGACATACGTGGAACTAGAGAAAATGAGGGATTAACAAATATCCTTCAACGGAACTTGGGACCAATGCAGGAAGAAGTGGTGAGGGTGATCAATGAATTGGCCACTACACAGGGAAAGGTGAATCAAGCAACTAGAAAGTAGAAAAGAAATTGACACCCTTGACTGCACAGGGGGGTGAAGAGATCACATAAATAGAGGCAGCAATACTAAAGGAAGTGGAGGTAGCTAAGGCATACTCCCAAAATTTCATTGCATCATGGAGGAGAAGGAAGCAGGTCTAAGTGGATCGGGATGAGCCACAGGTGAGTGTTGGGGGCCTTTTGGATGAGCAGTTTTGGGACACAATTTTGGTAAAATACTAATTATAGAAAAAGTGTGAAGTAAAGGTGTGTAGAAGAAGAAGGAAAACCTGAGAGTGCACAACTGAGGCACATCCAGGAGGACAATGCATAGTTGAGATGCATCCATAAGCATAGCATGTAGTAAGCAGATTAAAACGGGGAATCAGGTAGAGTGAAGAGTAAATAAGAGACAAGAATAAAGCAAAGAGAAGAATAAATAAGGAGAAGAAAGAGGGTGAAAAGGAAGTATTACAACATGACATGCTAAATATAGAAGGACGCAAAAAAGTAGGAAGAAAAATAGTCAGAGTGAAAAAGAAACATGAAAACATGAAAGAAGGTGAAAGCAACTCGAATAGTCAGTTAACTAGAGTAGTCATGCATTATAATAGGGTTTTGGGGATGAACAAAGTAGGGTATTAAGCCCTAGACTATATGTATACATATGTAATGGGTTGGGAGAATAGGGGTTCCTCCATGTGGTCATTCTCGAGTCGTGTTATGGAGTCTAAATCCAAGTTGTCGAGATCTCATGTCTGTAAGAAGGGAGATAGGATAGGCTGGGAAGGGAGAGAATCAATATTTGAATGTAAGATATGATGCAGAGAGAGAGTGGCTTGCACTGCAAAATGATTATTCTAGGAGAAGAGAAAGATAACCATGAAATATCTTTGTAAGCGCAGTGTGAAGCCTGAAGCAATTACCAAATGCATAATAAAGAATCCAACCATTGTGGATGTAGCCCAGAGTTGGGTGAACCATGTTAAATCTTATGTTAACTATATTTTATATGGTTGTTCATGGATTATGTTTGTATGCTTACTAGATTAGATTTGTGCTATGTATAACCATTGTGAAATAATCATGATTATTACAATAATGGGTTATGTGGTAATTTGGAATCTAATGATAGTATTAATCTAAAATCACTAAGTAGCTAATAAATAATAAGGACAAAGTGAAATGCACAAAACCAATAAGTGAATAATGAACATAATGGTCACCTCCCATTCCCTCACTACTGAAGAAACCCGATTCTTGCAGTCCCAATAGATACCTCATGTGAGACTTCATATGCACAAGCATGTGATGTCGAAAGGGCTAGTTTCTGGTGGGTTTTGTTGGTCATAAGATAAATCGAACCTAGGTTATTGCATACCATACATAGCTCCAACAAAGTGTCATATTTCTTTGGAACTAATACAATAGGAKAACCACACGAAGAGGAGCWKGGCTTAATGATTCCTTTATCGAGAAACTCCTTAACCTGTTTCTTTATTTATGCATTCTCGATCACTGATGACCTATACATTCCAATATTCATAAGAGGAGCATCTTGATGCAAATATATTTCATGTTAAACCTCCCTCTTAGGAGGTAACCCTATAGGTTCTTGAAAYCGCTCATCATAATTAGAGATGATTTTGGCCAAATCATGTTTATGATCTGGATCACAACCTGATAAATCATTTTCTATATCTTATTCTTTTTGTTTCACTGTCATGAGWACAAAAWTTTTACGTGTGCTCATGACTCTCTTCATTTACCCTGTGCTCACTAAAGAAACATTAGTTTTGATACAATGAGCTCTAACAATATACTTAACCTTGTCCTTGAAAATATGATATTTATTCTCTTCGTGGTAGAATATGTCCTTCATTTCAAATAGATATCGACTACCCAATACAATTCTGCAAATTTCAAGAGGTATACCTTCTGACTCAACCTCATCAGAAAACTTAGTTGTTATTGCAAAAATGATCTTACACTATTTTGTTACCTGCAACTTAGCAACTTCTCACACCCATCCTAATGGATATGGATTTTTGTGAGGTGTCATCTTCAAAACCATCTTCTTAACAATTGCTTCAGATATTAGGTTAAATTGAGATCCACTGTCAAATAAAGTATATACCTTTGTATGCTTGACTATAACTCTCACATGTTAAATCACGCTTCTCTTCTTTTGATCAATATCACTTTCCAATTTAGTGGATTGAACTAAAGAATTATAATTGACAGTTGATATACCTTTTCTTCCTATTTCCATAATCTTAGATTCATCCCCAAAATCTTACCCTAGATCCTGATGAGTTGATGCAACAATATTCTTCTTCCCTTTATCCTTGAATTTCTTCAGTCGAAATTATGGATGTAGCTTCCAACACTGTGATTCCTCATGTCCCTTTTTCTTACAGTGGGAACATGTAGGTATTTCCTCAACTTGCTTTATTGTAGTTTATTTCTTACTCTTCCATTTACATTTCAGTTAAACCTTTTCAAACTTGTATGGCTTCTTATCTTCGCTCACATACTTACCCTTACTAGCCTCTAGATGCATAGATTGTATGGACACCTTATCAATGTTAGTAGGGTTAAACATTATTTTAACTTGGACTCCTATTTATGGCGTATATTTGTTACATAGTTTCCAAAAATTTTAATAACCCCCATGTGGATTTAGGTGTTGGTTATATTATAAGGCATATATGTGGACATATGATAAGGAATGGGTCGAGGGCCTTGGTCGAGGGCTTAGGCCCTTGAACCTTTTAAAACCCAATTTAAACATTACACAAACTTAAATAAAACCTGCACCATATGTTTGTTAAGACTCATATATATGGAGAAATGTTAATGGAGCTTGTGTTGGGCCCATGAAATGCACCTTTTTACCAAATGTTCATCTTGTTTTGGAACCATTTTGACTACCCTATATTATCCTTTTGATAACATTTTACCTATGATTCCATTCTTAGCGTAAGGTACATCCTTGTTTGTAAATTATATTATTTATGTAATAATGTAGGGATGTTGAGTAGTTTTTACCTAGCTTTGAATTACTTATGTGGTGGTTTGGAAAGTGCGTACTTGTAGGTTGTAGACAGAGTGTACCAACTCAAGGAAGGGATATTATCATGCAACTATCTTGGAAAGTTGTTACTTCCAGGATCACGATGTGTCACTTGAGAATATATTCTTTGACCAATGCTCAAGTGAGATAATGAACATAGACGCCAGTGTGGTTATAAGCCACTACCATGATACGGGGGTACCAGCTGTTGGAGA
The DNA here is from genome assembly GCA_032191745.1 of Picea mariana. Classification (NCBI taxonomy): domain Eukaryota; kingdom Viridiplantae; phylum Streptophyta; class Pinopsida; order Pinales; family Pinaceae; genus Picea; species Picea mariana. The sequence continues at coordinate 237,557 of JASDQU010013432.1, read as the reverse complement.
TAATTTGAGATATGTGTAACAATTTTATCTATTTTATACAAGGGATGTAATAGCATATATGCACAACATATTTCATGCTAATTTTGTATTGATTTGTCTAGATATTCTGTTGGGAAATTTTTCCATCCGACATATATAAATGTATTAAGTATCCCTAAAAGGGATAAATAGAGAGAGAATAGAGAAAAAGAGAAAGACTGTAGTAAGATCGTTGAGACTGTTGTGTTATCTTTCATATAATAAAGTATGCGGGTTTTTACTCACTGAGTTTTAATTTGTGATTAAGCGTCACAACCCTGATTAGTGGAGGAAAGGCCCCCTTCATTGGTCATGTGTTGTTGTTACATTAGTTCTTTTGATTTATTTAGATTGTTCTATAATACTCACTATATTGGTTTATGTGTGTGTGCTAATCTGCTTCTTGTTTTCTATTGTTTACAAGACATTGTAATATAGGATTGATCGATTAAGGATTGGATTTATGTTGGTGTCATTACTGTAGGAATTGGATTGATTTATTTACTGTTGCTAGGAATTGGTTCATTTCCTGTCACTTGTAGAATCTAGATCGATATTGTTAAAGTTATTTTATGATTGTAAAAATTCTCCTATAGATCAATTTCATCTCTAATTTATAGCAGGTGAATTCTCTTTATAATTATCATAGGAATGTGATTGGTTGGTACATTGACATATTGATGGTTGAGATTCTAGACTAGAATTGGTCACATCCGATTGTTTCCTTTACTACTATGATTAAGGTTTGATGAGTGTGGATGTGCAAAGTGTGAAATTTTTACTAGGCTATCTGATCATTTAGAATAATCAGTTTTGAAAGAGAATTCATCGTCTGCATAGACTTTACGTGTAACCTTGAAATAATAGACATACCTTAGATTGATAACTAATGTGAAGTGTTGTTTAAGTGTCTAGGAAAGGAAGTTAAAACCACCAAAAACTTGGTGTAAGGTTTATAGAGCTCGCGGGTTCGAACCCTGCTAACTCCATAATTTTGATAAACCATGACCATTAATGGCCAATGGAAGGCTACCATGTGGCAGCCTCTCATTTCTTTATACTTTCCACATGTCAACACATAACTGGTCCACTTGGACTTGTATGATCTTCCCAGTAATCCACCAACCTGTCATGCCACATCACTTATACGATCTATATGATTATGTGCCATGTGTCACCCTTGCAGTGGTGATACATGGAACCCATGCAGTGGTGACACGTGTCACCCTTGGCTTTTCCCTTTTACTTTTTTCCAGTTGACCAAACTTTGACCAACCATAACTTTTGCATACAAACTCTGTTTGAGGTTCTTTTTGCATCGTTGGAAAGATATCTCTGAGATCTATGAATTGATAGCATGTTTTTTAGAGAATTTGAGAAAGTAATTTTTGGATCATTTTGGATCCTCCTGGACCTCTTTGAGTGTTTCAGATCCTCCTAAATCACACCTCCCCACTAAATAAATTTTGGACTTCCAAAAGTATGGATCATTTAGAAATGAAGTGAGAATTATTTCGCCTCACTTGTCCAATATCATTCATCCTTCCTTCTTGGATAATGAGCACCTGACTCATCATATTGACAATGAAGACTGAAACAACAATGTTGACCAAGTTAACCATTCCCTTAAATTCACAAACTCCACCATTCATTGTTGTAGATGTTGACCATACTCCACTTATTAGTAATAAACTGAACAATAAAACTAAATATGCACATGTAAAAGAGAATGAACCATCAACATATTTTCCCTTCTTAACAGGAACAACATCAACCAAAGGGCATGTTCTAATTTCAACCATAGGTTGTAAATATGGATCCTAGATACTAGAATTAACTATCATGTGCCTTGTAGTGACAATTGTCAAATTAGTCTTCATCCAATGAGCTCTCACAATGAACTCAATCCCATCCTTGAAAATATAATACTTGTTATGTTCCCTGTAGAAAATGGCATTATGTTATATAAATATGGACTTCCCAAAACCATCCCACAAATGTCAAGTGGAACAACGTCTAACTCTACCTCATCAATGAAACTGGATGTGATCATAAACCATAACTTGCATTGTTTAATTACATGTACCTGAGCATTATCACAAATCCAACCCAAATGATACAATCTCATATAAGGCCTAGTTTCCAATCCGAAATTCGAACAACTTGCTCTAAAATAATATTCACTTGTGATCCACTATCAACCAGTGTATCAATATTAGTGTGCTTTAAGACAACTCATAAATGAAACATGTCATTTTTTTTCCTTCCATCAGGGATTACATTAGATTTTGCAGAAGAAATGTGTGAACTAAAACTTGCAACATAATATTTACCTTTGATTCTCATAGAAGTAACCTTAGTTTCATCCTTAGAATCTCATCCAAGGTCTTTAACTATGGTTGTGGTCTTCTCTTTACCCTTTCTAGGTTGAGCCCACTTCGGCTTCAATTGTGGATGCAACTTCCAACAATGCTTCTCATCATATCCTTTCTCCTCATAGTAACAACATGTAGGATTATTCTCTTCATTGTTATTCACTATAGTTTTCTTCTTACTCTTTGCATTTCCCTTTGACCATTCCTTGAAATCACATGGATTCTTTGACACATCCTCAACAACATGTTTTTCTTTGATGGCTTCAAGATGTGTATCTTGTACTAATTCTTTGTCAATATTAGTGGGATTAAACATCAATATAGTATGGTGAAGATAGGAGTGCATACCACCAATATAATTTAGAAGAGTATCAAGAGTATGCAATGGAATTCCCAAAGACAATGCCTTCCTCCTAAATTCCTATGTATAATCTTGAACATTTTCCCCTTTTCCTTGTATTAAATGTTGCCAAGAAATCATTGGTGTTTGCATATAAGATAATGGATAAAAACACTTTCTTAATGTAGCAGTAAATTCAATCCAAGATGAAATAATTTTACCATGTTGAATAAGATCAACTTGTGTTCGACTCACCACCATATCAATGTTGTGCCGCTCAGGCGAAGAGTAGCCAATTGTATCCCTGAAGTGTCATTTATGATTTTTTGTACCCTGCAATACACTTCAATCTATTTGAAACATAGTTACCAACTTAACGAGAACTCTCCAAAGTTCTCATTTCGGGGGGGGTCCAATTTTTTACCCTGTTTTTAAAAATGGTGCTACTGGTAGCACCCCTTCTCCATTTTTAGGTGATTTTCGATATTTTAATTTTTTCGATCCCCAATGTTTCATCATTATTTTTTTAAATGCTCAT
>JASDQU010013432.1:200253-216747 GCA_032191745.1 Picea mariana | reverse complement strand
TGGCGATGGTGGTGGCAGCGCTGGCGATGTTGGAAGTGCCTATGACTATGCTCCTCTTCCTTGATTCCATCGAGTCCTAACCATCCTATATGATTTAACTTGCATCAACCAAAGTTGTCAAGGTCAGTTCAAGGACATTTCAAATTTGCGCAACTTAAACTAGAAAACAGGGTTAGGCATAAGTTTCTTTTTACTTGTCTATAAACAGACGTTACTCTCTTTAGGGGAGGTGGCTAGGTTAGGGCTAAAGTGTCTAAGCTTGATTTCTTCGCCTAAGAAAACTATTGACCCCCTCGCCTCGTAGCTATGCTAGCTTTGTGCCATACTCGCCAATTCCTCTAGCTTACCTGCCTAGTGCGCACGAAGCCCGCCCCTCGCTTGTCTTGGTCTAAGTCCTTATACTTTGTGTTTACAACTAATTAAGGTGACTTCCAACCTAATATCGATGAAATGAGTCTAAGGTTATCCTTCGATGCTTGACTCATGGGCTTTCCTTGGTGTGTTGTACATATGCATTGAATTGTGTGTCTCGGTGGCTGCAGGTGCGAGTCTTGAGGATTGTAGAGTGGCTTTCAGGCATTGGAGATTAGCACTTATGCACTATGGTTATGTATTGTTTTTAGACTTGTGGTCGTATGATGTAGTGAGCCTGAGGCGATGCATTGAAGCTTGGTGCTTGGCTTTGACTGGTGGAATGGAATGGAGGGACTTGGCGCTTGGCTACGTGGTTGAGGACATGGAACTCAGTGTTTGGTTAACATGGATAATTGGAGATTATACTTCGAGATAGTACTCTGTTACTATTAATTTATTTATGTATATGAATTTATTTGTAAAGACTCATGTGTGGGGCATTAGTGTTTGGTTGTTTCTTAAGGCTTAGGCAGTGGGTGGTCGTGGGTTCAAAACCCATAGACTCCAAAACATTTCAATTTTATTTTTTTTATAACTTTATTTATTAATATATATTTTTTTTTTCTTTTTTTTTCTTTTATAATTATGTAAAAAAAATAAACAAATTAATTAACATATATCTAATAATTTAAGATAATCAACAATAAATAAATAAAATTAAAAAATATATATAACTAAAATAAAAGAAAATATAAATTACATAAATAACTTAAAAACAAATTTCTTTTTAAATAACTAAAGGGCGGGCACGCATGAAGCCCACGTGCCCCACCCTCGTTTCCTCCAGCTCTTCATACCTAAACCCTAAACTATCCCATAACCCTAATCTTCTCCTTTCCTCATATTTTCTTCTTGCGAGGTCTTTAGTTACACAGTCAGCCGCCATGGCCTTCTCTCACTCTGGTAAGGGTTTTCCCATTCAGCTCGATTCTTGAGCATTTTGTCTCGGTTTGAATGAGCGCTCGACTTGACGTATAGTGCAAGAGAAAATGCCTCTTGCAGGCTCCTCTCTTGGCCGTGTCTTAGCACTGGTTTCGACTTTGATGTTGAGCTTGTATATTGTGGCTTTGGTAACTAACATGTGTGTTGTGTTGTAGGTTCTTGACTTAGTGCTTTAGTGCCGCGTAGGGCACTCCACCTTGTGCATAGGTTCCTTTTGTTTATTTATAATAAAAATAAAAAAATTCTGTGTGCAGCATGTGGCTCCTCTACTGCGCTCTCGCATTACGAAGTTTTAAGACAAATTGTTTCAATCCAAGGTGAAAATCGCTGATTCAATCTCGAATTTAGACAGAAATTCCTCCATTTCCCAGTTTGGCATCTCAGGATTAGCTTATAAGATTATCTGGCCTATTCCTGACAATCGTCGATGGTTTATACAGTGATTTTGGTGGTTTGTCAGCCAGATTTTTTTTTTGCAGAGGAAGAGTTTTGCAAGTTGTTTCCTTTTTTATTTCAAGACCCCAAGGTTTAGTTGAATTTGAATTTTAACGTCGTTTATATTTATTTTCTGGGCCTTTTTTTGGGGGGGGTCGAATTTGGTCAAGTATGGATTCAGCGATGGTGGTGGACGTGGCCGCAGTGGATGCTGATTTTTTTGCAGCTTCCTGACCTCCCCGCGGAGCCAAGAAAGCGCAATCCATATAAGGGTCACATCGAGGAGATTTTTTTGTAGTGGTTGTCACTTTCAGAGACCGAGAAATTTGGGGGGAATGAAGCAAAGTGACCATCTCTAGAGGCAGAGTGTTGCCGAACATTCATCAGGTTCTCCTCCCCAAGAAAACTATAGAAAAATGGAGAAGGTTGCTACGTCAAAGTCTGCCAGGTCTCTTTCTAAGAAGTAAGAATCGTCCATATGCGCTGGTTCTCTGATAAAAAATAATGGTGTTTTATAACACCACCACTTTGCTATCAGAATCTTTTGTTTGACAATTAGGAGGAACATTATAGCGTAGGTACAATTCGTTTTTTTTTTTTTTTTTAGTCTGTTTTTTATTCTAATCATCTATAAGAATGTCATATTCTTTAAGCCATCGAACCTCATAGCTCAAGTCACAAAAATGTTGTGAAACATGAGGCAGGTCACAAAAAAAATTCCTATCAAGGTCTTCTATCATAGTTTGCAACTCAAGGATGTGAAAACCTGAGTTGTTTTATTTTATTTTTTAGGGTTTCGGTTTTCTTCTTTATAGTAACTGTATGCCCATTTAACTCCTATTTTAGTGAAAAGCTCCATTCTGTCATAACATAATACTCTCACACTAATGAGTTCCTTTTTTGATTTTCATAATCTACCTTGCTAAACCCTTGGGTCTTAAACCCTAGTAGAAACTTATTGCTACGATTGTTTGGCTTGTTGCAGTCCCATGCAAAATTTATATATCTTTGTTTTATTAATGGTTGCTTTAGTCACAGCAAGTGTTAAAATTCATTTAACACTTTCACTGTGTAATATTATACCATTTTTACTTTCAATGAGCATAATGTTTATATATAGATCTGTATATAATAGATATTAGTGGGTTTGTCTTGCAGGTTAGGTGGAGCTAGAGCTGGAGCTTTGATTATGAGCTTGGCCCTCAGGCCCAGATTTATATCTGATTAAAGGGTTTCAGGGCCCCTCTCTCAAAGTTTTCAGGTTGCAGGTTTTCAAGGCTGATTTCAATATATATCTCCCCTAAACAATTTATTCAGGGTTTCAATATAACTTAATAGAAGTTGTTTAAGTTTATGGGTGGGGTTTGTTTAAATTTCTGGGTGGGTAGGTAGGCCCTTTACTCCAGATTTTGAACCAGGGCTCTGATACCATGTATAGGAACCAAAATTAATTAAGCCTAGTAAAATTCATAATTTAAACATTAAGATTATTCAGCATAAGCAATTATTAATTTCTTTCATTCAACATATAAATAGCAGAAATTTAAACTTACGAACAACATGCTAATAATTCACATAATCATCACATAACTCAGCAAATTCAGAAATAAAAATACCTTTGCCTGATGCTACTTCCCACTGATCTGGTTGTCCTCTTCACTACTTTGCCTAGCCTGATGCACTGACCAAACCCTGCCCAAAACCGACTAACCACCCAGCCATCTAGGAGCAGCCTGTCCAGCTCCCTAGCTCCAGGATACCGAAAGGAATCCTGGCCCCCGAGCCCAAAAATCCCAGCAACCAGCTGCCCCCTGCAACAGTACAACCAACCTCCAAAACCAATCCCAAAACCAGAAAATATGCCAAACAGGAAATACAGTCCTCTCCTCCCAAACAATCCTTCCTCCCCAAATTTTCATAATCCCTTCCCGCAAGCCTCTGCCCAGTCATATCTCCCCCCATTCACCGACTCCCTCTCCTCCATTAATTACCTTATCCTCCCTTTTATTACCTTATCCCATTCCTTTATTACCTTATCCTATTCCTTTATTACCTTATCTTATTCCATCCCATGCTTCATTCCCCCCCCCTCATACATAAAGTCTTATAATAAATAAGTTAAAGTTATTAATCCCCTTTAATTCATTAATCAAACCTTTAATGAGTCAATTAATTAATTAATTAATCAATCAACATATATAAACAATTAATTAATAATTAATTAATTAATTAATATTATTAATAACTAATCATTGTTTAACTAAAACCATATTAGGACAGTTAATTATCTAATTAATTATACTTAATAAACCCTATGCAACTATTTAACCAGGGTTGTTACATATATTATTCTGAATGTCCGGAAGAAATTAAAAAGTCCATTAAGGATACATATGACTACTTTGATGTTGTTGATTAAGTTTGTTGGGATCCTTTTTTCAATAGTCAAAGTGACGTAATTTCAAACTTAACAAATGAAGATACAATGTTGAGGACTCCATTTCATTGGCCACAAAATATGCCAAACGAATCTGAAGAAACAAACATTGTTGAAGTTCAAGAATCTCAAGGTGCTATTGAGTTTACACAAGCAGAGGAAAGAGAAATGTATATTGGTTCACGAAGGTCGTGTGCACAATGTGAATCCATGGAAGAGATTTACAGGGGTTCAATACAAGATATTAAGAAGGGTAGCATGATTGAAGTTTTAGTGACTGAAGATCCACATGGTTATCCATTCTGGATAGGAAAGGTTATAAAGATTGATAAAGAAAATTATGATGTTATTGCAATTGAAGTGCATTGGTATGCAACAAGTACACACCCATTCAATGGTGTGTACAAGCCAGATATTGTGGTTGAGAAACATGTCAATAGAATGAGAAAAATAAAGGGTCAAAATACAACTCGTCGTCACACTGACCTCTTAAAATTAGATGATGTTGACAGACTTGTTTATGACTTCAATTTGACAAAGAGATGAACTCTTCGCTGCAAGACAACAGATATTATCAAGAGGTTGTTTTTGCAAGAAATAAATGTAAGATGGGAGTCTATTGAACCTATTCGTAGATCTAAAAGGCATTTGACATCTGAAATTTTGGGTATGCATGTAAACTCAGATGATGCATTCATCGACAATAGAGAAGAGTATGGATCATATACATCTTCATCAAAACATTCATCTGAAGATAGTGTAGACTCTGATGGTATTTCAGAAACCATGAGCCAATCTGAATAAGTGTATGGAAAATTTTACGAATTTTTTATCCATATGATGTTTATATGGTAACTAAAATAGAGCATTGAACTTACATATGATCTTACATGAAGTTATGAATCTTTTGTTATGTTTTATGAATGATATGTTTTTTTATTATGGATAATATAATAAAATTTCTTAGCTCATATGTTTTGAATATGGTCAATATAACAATACTTTTAAGAAATGATTTATGTTTCATTCAATGTAACTTGTATTTACTTTTTTATTATTAAAAGTAAAAAAATATTAAAAAGTGACGTTGAATTTTTAAAGTATATTGTGATATTTTCATGGCATTATGTATTACCTTGTGCTTTGCGTGATAATAACATTTGAAAAGTAAATATTTAAGGGTTGATTTTATGATTTTGTTTACAGTAATGATGAGTTCTTTTACCACATTATAAAAATGTGTCAATTTCATACCCCAATTTTAGAATGGGTGCTACCGGTAGCAATACTTTTCAATTTGATGGTTGATTTTGAGGTTTTGGTTTTAATGGTACCAAGTGATAAAAATAAGATTTCAAATGATCTCAAAATTTAACGTTTTATAAAGAAAGAAAAAATCAAAAACATCTTATTTGTTTTTAGGTGTTGATTTTAATGTTTTTCTGAGCTACTATCTAAGTTTTGAAGGCCATGTTTAAAATTTTTTGTAATTTTGACTCCATTTTAAAAAATCATGCTACCGGTAGCACCACTTTTTAATTTGGGAGTTGATTTTTGTGTTTTTTATGCAAAAATATGGGTTTTTGGGCCAGATTTGTCGTTTTGAGGTCACAGTTCTCATTAAGTTGGTAACTATGTTTTGACCCAATTATCCAACTTCTATGCATTCAACTCTCCATCATAAGTAGGAAAATCAAAATTTACATCGATCTTTAACAAAGGTAGATCATGAGAACAAGAATACTTCTTAGAATGCTTCTTCTTCTTATAAGAAGAATGTTTACTTTCATTGGACAAATATTATGATGATGATGATGATGATGATGATGATGATTATGGGGATCAAGAACACCATAGAGGTTCTTCACCTTCTCCTTCTCCTTCAACTTTTACCATTGTTTCAACTGGAACACCTTCATTTTGATGAGGAGTTTCTTTTCACTTTTCTAGGTTTTCCCACAATCCCTTCACCATGGTTTTCATCTCAAGGAACATTTTTTGAAACTCCTTGTCAGCCTCAAAAAGAGAATCTTCATGCTCCATTTCTTACCTTCGAAATATTTTTCCAATTTTAGGATTAAAGTCTTCAAGTGTGCCTTCACCTTGCTTAGATTTGGACCTCGTAAGAATTCACTTGCAAATAAATGTCAATACCTCGCTTTGATACCAACTTGATATTAAAATCCTTAGATGTAAAAATAACTCTTAAATACACATAAACATCCGACCAGATTCTAAATATAAATGATCGCTTGACTATTTGCAAAAGCACATGTGAATATGATTACTTGCCCATATGCTTCATTAATACTGATGAAGAACTCAAATTACATATATTAATGACATGTATTAATCCATCTTCACATCCTCTTTATATAGTAATATTGTTCTTCATCATCTCCAAATTCCAAATTACATTACTATATGGATTTAAAATTCCAATTTATCGGAATCTATTTAATTCCACTCCTCAAACTCAAACAAGGATTTCACCATTAGAATCCTTGTGAAATTTTGATAAATTTGTCTATAAATTCGACAAATTTTTTAACTGACTCAATTTTACCGTCTTTACACACCTGATCCAAAATGGATCCAGGAAGGCCTAAAACTCAATTTCTCATAATTGGACAAAACTAGTGCCATTGTGTCCAGCTCATCGCGTTGATTCTGGCCATATAATGTTTTTCGCAAATGGATGTCGTATGTAGAAGATATCGTGTTTTGAACAATTTCCCAAACAAGAAAAAGTCAACTTGTCAACGTTAACAGGCAGTACTACTGACATCAACAGTGCAATAGGTGATGTCATGATGATCTCATCATGATGATGTGGCATCACTAGGAGGTGACATGTGTCACTCAAATTTGGTATTTTTGGGTTGAGTTGGCACCAATACATATTTGACATGTGGCATTGAACGAATGACATGTGGAAATATGTACATGATGTAGCCCAATGACAGGCTGACAAGTGGCAATATGGACGACAATTGGACTATACAGAAGCTAACATGGCAGGGTGACTGGGTTGTATGGATGCTGACGTGGCAGGGTGACTAGGCTATACAAATTTTGATGTGGCAGGGTGATTGGGATGTATGGATGCTGATGTGGAAGCTGGCTGGATAGGTGATTGGGTTGTACGACGGTTACATGGCAGCTGACATGGAAGCTGATTGTGCATGTTGATTGTGCGCTGACTAGATATTGACAGTGTGGCACAAATGAATCATGGGGTGATACATGGCCCAATCAAAGGGTGCCACATGGAACCCCAGATTTTTCCAATATTGGCTAGTTCAAAAATTTGTTATAGCCTCTGGCAGATTCAAACCCTTAACCTCTGAATGAGCCAATGAATTTGTGAAAGGGGGTGGACTGACCCATCTATTATGGTTCTTGTATAAACAAACCACCACATTTAATTAAAAGTTTACATGTGGCAAAGTGTTTGGGATAGGCCACGGTCGGCGGGGGGCTAGCCCATGAATAGGGGCTGCAGACCAAGGGCCAAGCCCATAGTAGGAGGGTGTGTGGAGAGGTAAGGGCTTGGCCACATGGGCCATAGCCACATGACCAGGACCTGGAATCAAGGGGGCTAGTGTGTGAATTTTAGCCCATGGACATATGGCACCTCCCATGTGACCAAGATCCCAAGAATAGGGGGTTGTTCCCTTTATTTTTTCAATTTTTGGGTTTTGTAACCTTCTGTTATAATTTTTATGCATTTTTAGCTGATTTTAATGGATTGTAGCCAATATTGGGGGATCTAGAGCTCGATTTGAGGACAGATCTTGGGAGGAAGTTGGGATATTGATACAAAATCCAAGTCTATATAAACCAGGGGTTCTTAGAATCATTGAGGAGGTTCATAATAGGAGAAATACTAAGGAATTTGAAATCCAAATTCATTTTCATGCAGGGAAGCCATTGAGGAGGGGAACTTTGTGGGCCAATTCTGGGAGCTACACTCATCCTTTTTCAGTGCCGTCAATTGTGTTTGATTCTTGAGGTTGAGCATAACATATCTAGACTATTTTGTAATCCTTTTGACACTTTTATGATGTACTTTTGAAGAATTGAAGAGAAATAAGAAAGCCTCACCCACTGAGACAAAGGCCCGGAGACATAGACAAGCTTGTCGAACTTCGTTAACAACTTTGTTTTTATGGTTTGTTGTTCTTTGTGCTTACATTCTGATTTTTATTTCTTAATATGGCTAGTATAATATCTCATTAGTTTTTTCTTCTTTCATCAATTATTAATTGGTAAATTAACTCATGCTTAAAAATTAACAAAGTCTTTAAAATATCATTTTGGATCAAGTGATATCAGAGCAGGTTGACAATTGGTTTTTAAGTTTGCGTGATTACTAGGGAAAAGTTGAATCGTGGTGAAGGCAAGCTTTTAGAAGGGGATCCAAAGATTGGATCGAGAAAGAGGACTTCTTAAAGTGAGGAGATGGCATCGGAAGAAGGCATGTCTCAGAATGAGATCGATTTGAAAAAGACTTTATTTGCCATGTCTGAGATGATGAAGGTCTTATATGAGGATTACTTGGAACGAAAGAGGCATTTACAAGGCGAATATTATAAACAAGACAAAAGTGAAGAAGGAGAGGATCCTCCTAAACCCCCTCTTCACCTCCTTCGTCTCCATCAACTTCTTCTTCTTCAAGTACAAGTTCCAAATCCACCATAAGATAACATTCCCATAAACATAAACATGATATGCTTTACTTAAGATTGATGTGAAATTTGAATTACCCGTGTATGATGGTGAAGTCAATGATGAGAGGCTTGATAATTGGGTTAGATATGGAAGTATCAAGGATGAGGAAACTCAAATCAAGTTGGCATCGCTTTGTATTGCAGGAACAACACTCATCTGGTAGCAGAGTAAGTTGCAAAATGGCACACAACAAGTGGGTAATGTATTTCCATCATGGAAAGATTTTTTTTTTGCACTTAGAAAGAAATTTTATCCTTTGGGTTATAAAGCGAAGGATTTAATTGAATGGCAAGGTCATAAACTAAGAAAGGGACAAACAGTGCAAGAATACACAAATGAATTTCGTAAGATGGCATTAACATTCAATATTCCATTACATAACCAAGAAACTCTTATGAAGTATATAACAGGTTTACCTACACATATTTGTAACATTGTATTTATGTTTGGACCTACTATTCTTGATGAGGTTTCTATTCAAGCAACATACACTGAAGTAGGGAAAACAAGAGTTGGTGTATCATGGGAATCGTCTTCAAGGAAAGAGGAAAAAAAGAAGGTGAATGGAAAGAAAGAAAATTCAACGACAAGAAGGGAAGAGAAGCTCTCTTGCAAGCATTGGAAGAAAGAAGGGCATGATGATGACCATTTCTAGCAATTGCATCTTGAGAAGAGAACGAAATGGTTCAATGAGAGGAAAGGGAGGAAAAAAGTTGAAACAACAACATGACCAACATACTTGGGATATGATTCAGGTGATGAGACTAAGATCACAGCAGTTGGTTTGACAGGTAAAATTGGTGATGGATATGATTCTAGATGCAAATTGTTTCACATAAGGGTGATAATGAAACATACTAAGATTGATACATTGATAGATAGTGGATCTCAATCTAACTTGATTTTAGAGGAAGTGGTTAAACAATTTGGATTAAACACTAATATGCATCGTAAACCTTACTCACTTAAATGGATAAGAAACAATCATAAATTGCACATAACAAGGCAATTCACTTTAAAGTTTGCAATTTCATCAAAGTTTGTGGATGAGGTAACATGTGATGTGGTGCCACTCAATGAATGTGGAATGGTATTAGGAAGTCTTTATTTGTATGATTTCAAAGAAATATTCTACAAGCAAAAAAATCAATATCACTTAACTAAAGAAGGCAATGAATATGTTGTACATTCTCATCACTTAAAGGAAAATCAATCTCTTCAAACAATGGAACAATTAAGGAAGGAAACTTATGCAAGAAACACACCTATAATTGTGCCAAATCAAGCAATTGATCTTAAGCATGAGCATGAGATGGTTGTAGAATGGAAGCTCAATCATACTTTGCTTCAAGATAAGATAATGTCGTGCAAGTACTACAAACATATTAGCTCATTTGCAGTCATATTTCTGATGTTATCGTTGCTAATGTTTTCAACATGGATGGTAGTGGCTTCAATAAGATGTGAAATAGTACAAGTGGCTAACAATATGTCGTCAGTTGTCATGATTGTTTTTCAATTGATCTTGATGAGACAGGTGTAGTACAAGACATATTTTAAAGACAAAGAACAAGTGGGGTGGACTATCCCGCACTTGATGACTGGTTAATACCCTTTTGGAGGACCAAAAGGTCTTAGTGGGGAGGCATGATAAAAAATGGATCCAGGAAGGCCTAAAAATCAAAGTTCTCATAATCAAATGAAACTAGCACCAATGCGTCTGACTCCTCGTTCTGATTCCAACCATATATTTTTTTTTGCAAATGGATGACGTATGCGGAAGATATCACATTTTGACCGATTTCCCAAACAGGTAAAAATTCAACTAGTCAAAGTCAACAAGTCGTATTGTTGACGTCAGCAGTACGATAGGTGATGTTAGCATGACATCATGATGAAATCATCATTATGACATGACATCACCAAGAGGTGACACGTGTCACCCAAATTTGGTGTTTTCAAACTGAGTTGGTACTAGTACGGATGACACATAGCAGTTCGTACATCATGTCGCCCAATGACAGGCTGACACGTGGCAGTACAGACGATAGATAGAATGTATGGAAGATGATGTGGTAGGGTGATTGGGTTTTATGGATGCTGATGTGGTAGGGTGAATGGGTTGTACGGATGTTGATGTGGAAGCTGACTGGGTTGTACGGTGGTGACATGGTAGCTGACTTTGCATGTTGATTGTGCATTGACTGAAATATGACTGTGTGGCATCGACGAATCATGGGGCACCACATGGCACCCCATATTTTTCCAATATTGGCTCATTCACAAATGTTTTATAGCCTTCGTTGGATTCGAACCCTTAACCTTTGGATGAGCCAACGACTTCGTGAAAGGGGGCGGACTGACTGGTCTATTATGGTGCTTATTTAAACAAACCACCGCATTTAATTAAAAGTTGACATGTAGTGAGGTGCTTGGGATAGACCCCATTCGGTGGGGGGCTAGCCCGCAACCAAGTGTTGCATACTAGGGGCCAAGGCCATAGCAGGAGGGTGCATGGAGAGGTAAGGGCTTGGCCACATGGGCCATAGCCACATGACCATGACCTGGAATCAAGGGTTCCAACACACAACTTCTAGCCCATGGAAATATGTTGCCTCCCATGTGGCTAGGAGCCCAAGAATAGGGGGATACGCCCTGTATATTTGCAATTTTTGAGTTTTGTAACTTTATGTTATATTTTTTATGGATTTTCAGCTGATTTTAATGGATTTTAGCCAACATTGGGGGATCTTGAGCTCGATTTGAGGCCAGATATTGGGAGGAAGTTGGGATATTGATACCAAATCCAAATATATATAAGCTATGGTTTATTAGCAACATTGAGGAGGTTTAGAACAAGAGAAATGCTGAGGAATTTGAAAGCCAAAGTCATTTTTATGCAGGGAATCCATTGAGGAGGGAAACTTTGAGGGCCAATTCTGGGAGCTACGCTCAGCCTTTTTTAGTGTTGTCAGYTGTGTTGGATTCTTGAGGCTAAAAAGAACATAKCCAAACTATTTTKTAATCCTTTTGACACTTTTATGATGTACTTTTGAAGAATTGAAGACAAATAAGAAAGCCTCACCCATTGAGACAAAGGCGTGGAGACGTAGGCAAGCTTGTCGAACTCTGTTAACAACTTTGTTGTTCTTTGTGCTTAAATTATGATTTGCATTTCTTATTATGGCTGCTATAATATCTCATTAATTTCTTCTTCTTTCATCAATTATTAATTGGTAAATAAACTCATGCTTAAAACTTAACCAAGTCTTTAAAAGATCATTTCGAATCAACGCAAAACGATGCAATATGGTGCTCATTAATGGAAATCTAGACTAATACTCTTACAAATGACCTTTGATCATAAAACAGACCTCAAATTCATACTCCTCACAAGAAAATGAGAAAAATGAGTAAAATGTTTCCTATGTGTGGTTACTATATATCATGGCACACATATCGAGACACACCATAACTTGGCTCTTCTTTTGGCATGAAAAACAATGCAATTGTACCGTACCTTTGTCTTGAGGTCTATGTAGACTTGGGATGTGTGTAAGGAATTGAGATCCATTCCCTTTTAATAGATTGTGGGATCAAACCGTAATTTGAATTCCACACTAAAGTTGGCATCTCTTAAATGTGATTTGTTTTGGGTTGTTGTAATAAAACCCACATTAGACATTATGTTTAGCAGAGGTTACACAAGATGATGGATAATAGGAGGTATGGGGTTCAAACCCCACATACACCTATTTATGGTGTATATTTTCTACATAGTTTCCAAATATTTTAACAACCCCCACATGGATTTAGGTGTTGGTTATATTAAATGGAATATATGTGGTCATTTGATAAGGTATGGGTCAAGGGCTTAGTTCCTTGACCTTTTTAAAACCCCATTTAAACATTACATAAACTTAAATAAAAATCGTGATATATGTTTGTTAAGACTCATATATATGGCATAATAGTAATGGATCTTGGTGTAAGGATTATGGAGGCTACAAGTTCGACCAATGCTAACTCCATAATTTTGATAAACCATGACCATTAATGGCCAATGGGAGGCTGGAATGTGGCAGCCTCTCATTGGTCTATACTTTCCACATGTCAACACATAACTGGTCCACTTGGACTTGTATGATCTTCCCAGTCATCTGCCAACTTGTCATTCCAAATCACCTATTTGAATTGTACGATCATGTACCATGTTCCACCCTTGCAGTGGTGACACATATGAACCTTGAATTTTCCCTTTGACTTTTTTCATTTTCACAAAAAAATGACTAGCCATACCTTTTGGATACAAACTTTGTTTCAGTTGATTTTTGTGTTGTTGGAAAGTTATCGTTGAGCTCTACGCATTGATGGAGTTTTCAAGAGCATTTAAGAAATTCAAACTATGGAAATTTTGGATCCTCCTATACCTCTTTGAGCATTTCAGATCCTCCTAGATCACACCTCCCCACTGAAGAACTTTTGGACCTTCAAAAGTATGGATCATTCAGAAATGAAGTGAAAATGCTTTTGCATCATTTGTCCAGTATCATTGATCATTCCTTCTTGGATAATGAGCACTTGACTTATCATAATGATAACGAAGATTGAAACAACATTGTTGACCAAGTTAACTATTCCCTTAAATTTAAAAACCCCACCATTCATTGTTGCAGCTACTAACCATACTCCACTTATTAGTAATAAAATGAAAAGCAAAACTGAATATAGAGATGTAAAAGAGAATGAACCATCAACATATTTTCCCTTCTTAACAAGAACAACATCAACCAAAGGACTTGTTATTCTTTCAACCATATGTTGTAAATCTGGATCCTTGATACTAGCATTAACTAGCCTGAGACCTATAGTGAGAACTTTCAAATTAGTCTTCATATGATGAGTTGTCACAATGAACTCATTATCATCCTTGAAAATATGACACTTTTTATGTTCCCTATAGAAAATGGCATTCTTGTCATACAAGTATGGAATTCCCAAAACCATCTCACAAATGTCAAGTGGAATAACATCTTACCCTACCTCATCAATGAAAATGGATGTGATTGCGAACTGAAACTTGCATTGTTTAGTTACATGTACTTGATTATTATCACAAATCAAACCCAATTAATATGGTCTTGGATGAGGCCTAGTTTCCCATCCCAAATTCTAAATAAATTTCTCTAAAATAATATTCACTTGTGATCCACTATCAACCAGTGTATCAATCTTAGTGTGCTTTGAGATAACTCATAAATTAAACAGGTCATTTCTTTTCCTTCCATCAAGAATTACATTACATTTTCCAAAAGAAATGCGTGAACTAAAACTTACAACATAATTTTTACCTTTGATGCTCATAGTTGTAACCTTAGTTTCATCCTCAAAATATGATCCAGTGTCCTGAACTATGGTCATGTTCTTCTTTTACCCTTTCTAGGTTGATCCCACTTCAACTTCACTTCTGGATGCAACTTCCAACAATGTTTCTCATCATGTCATTTCTTCTCACAGTGAGAACTTGTAGGAATATTATTTTCATCCTTCTCCACTGTAGTTGTCTTCTTACTCTTCCCTTTTCCCTTTGACTGCTCCTTGAATTCATGTGGCTTCTCTAACACATCCTCAACAACATGTTTTCCTTTGTTGTCTTGAATATGTGTAGCTTGTATTGAGACTTCATCAATATTAGTGGGATTAAAAATTAATATAGCATGGCAGAGATATGAGTGCATACCACCCATATACTTTAGAAGAGTTTCAAGAGTATGTAATGGAATTCCCATAGGTAATGCCTTCCTCTTAAATTTCTATGTATAAGCTTGAAAAAATTTCCCTTTTCCTTGTCTAAAATGTTTCCAAGAAAGCATTGGTGTTTTCATTTAAGCTAATGGATAAAATTTCTTTCTTAATGGAGAGTTAAATTAAATCCAGAAAGAAATGATTTTACCATGTTGAATAATATCAACATGTTTCCGACTCTCCCTCCATATCAATGTTGTGTCGCTTAGGCGAAGAATAGCCAATTGTATCCTTGAAGTGTCATTTATGATTTTTTGTACCCTGCAATACACTTTGATCTGTTTGACACAATTATCCAACTTCTCTGCATTCAACTGTCCATCATAAGTAGGAAAATAAAACTTTGCATCAAGCTTTAACAAAGGCATATGATGAGAACAAGAAGGCTTCTTAGAATGCTTCTTCCTCTTATGAGAATAATGTTTACTTTCATCGAATGAAGATGATAATGATGATGATGATGGGGATGAAGGAGACCATAGAGGTTCTTCACCTTCTCCTTCTCCTTCATATTTTACCATTGTTTCAACTGGACCACCCGTTGACGGGCAAAATTGATCAGCCATCAACTTGGAAGAATAGATCCAGTCCGGGGTTGTCCAAGTAACCCAAGCCGTTTGGTGTAACCTATTCTGATGGGTTTAATTTCTCTTTTAGCCAATATAAGATCCTAAGATAAAGAAAAGGAATAACTAACTAATGTTAAATAATAATATATACATAAACTCTAATATAATTATATATATAAATGTATTTGAGCAGAAAAAGAAAACGTAAAAATCTCACTTATGAATAACATTTACAGGTTGCAAGTTTTACTAGAAATTTATGAAATCAATGTCAGAATAATTTATTTTGAGAAGTAGATAAAGAAAGAACATTTGAATTTTTTTTGTCTTCTTTCTATAAATCTAACAAAACTTGAGTTAACTAAACTATGAAACACAAATTTACAGATAGTCAAAAGCCTATCTAAACTTTCTAGTTTCAATAATACATATATGACGTAAATTAGAAACACAAAGAAGCTAACCTGATGTTAGTTTGTTAAATGTGTCTACGCCTCTATATGAATCAAGAGCATCCAGCTACCATGCCTACAAGATAAATCTGCAATAGACTTATACTGAAATTGTTTTGAATAAATTCATAGAATGTATTGGTAACCAAAGTTTAATAACATAATAGGGAACACAAATTAATTCTATGATATTATGATCGCAAATGATTACATTTAGATAAATCTGAGTGTAACACATTCATTTCATTGTTCAACTAAACATCAAAGAGAAATCATGATACTCAAATTGAAAACATGATCACAGTGTCAATATCCAGAACAACAAATCATGAACGATATTTATTAAATGAAAATCCTGAAACATAACATATCAATGAGTCTAAAGATACATGACATATTAATATACCAGGATTAAATAAAACAAAACATTAATGAAACACCATTTACAAAGGACTAAATCCAAAATGATGTACGTTGTTCCAATAAGTCTTGAAAAATCATTCGTCCATCTTTGGTTCTAGGCCAAGATGCCATTCATTTGAAAAATGCAGAGTATTTAAAGAGTTTTTGAAATCTCCTCTTCCTATCTCTTAGGACAGGATCAGATCCCATGAGATCAAAATATTACAAAAAAAGAGGCCTTACAACCACTCATAACTGAATTGTTTCTTTTCAAAAATTAATAAAAGTTTTTTTTTTTTTTTTT
>JASDQU010013432.1:176343-200162 GCA_032191745.1 Picea mariana | reverse complement strand
ACATGTTCCACCCTAGATAATTAGCATCAAGATCTAAGATTTCTTGAAAAACCAAACAAGAATAAGTTAGAAGATTTCTCATAACTAAATTCTAATTTTTTATTTAAAAGAGACTTGATTTTTAGAAAAAGATAAGCTACAGGTTTCTGTAGTTGGTCTAAAATAGTAAAAATCAGCCATAAAAATCTATTTGTTTTATTTATTTTTTATACAGAATCAAATCCAAAAATAAGCAACTATTAAATACTTCAGTAATTTGACAAATTCGAATTTATGATGGTGTGGAAATTCGTTGAGTTTTTTGATAATTACATTATCAGCCTGCTTGATCCTCTTGCTTGTAGAAATTAAGTTTGAATTACTCTGTTTTGCATTCCTTCCTTTAACAATTGATTTTTTTAAATCACCTGAGTTGGCTCATTAATAGGAACCACAGGAAACCTGTCCTTTACCACATCTAAAAACCTCATCTAATGACTTTCTAGGCATGAAAACAGACCGTGGATTTTTTGCCCAATGGGTTTCGACCAGCAGCCAAAGTTTGATCTGCGGTAGCATGGTTCTCTTGTGGATAAACACATAGGTCTTTGATAGAAAGGTTTATCTTATTCCTATGATATAAATTAKCCTTTTGCTGCATATCTTCACACCCACAGAGAGGAAAGGGGAAAAAGAAAACTCAGGCAAAACAAAATTTCTGGGAAAATGTTGTCCAAAAAACAAAACATACCACTGAAATGGATTCGTTTCTAAAGAATCTTCCCGCTTTGATGGTAAATGGTCCCATTTCCAAAATKGGTCTTAAAGGGTTTGGACTAATTCATAACAGTTTTCTCAGGATCGCTCCCGCAAAAAATGTGTCTTTGGCATGCAATTACGGTTTATTTGGTTGGATTTGCATCACTGTGAAATAGCAATGCCTGACGGTCATTTGGTTCCAAATGAACAACAAGAKCCATTAAAAATATGGCTGGACTGTAATAGGGGTGACTCAAGACAGTTATAGGTTTGGATGGTAGGAGCGATAAGAACAGATCTGAATGGATAAAAGGAAAAAATCCAAAATGAAGACCCTATGCAATCACAGTGTGAACATCGAGGGTTTGGTATTGATGCTTGAGCATTCCTGGTAATGAAAAACGTGCGTAAACCCGTAATGACAGGATTATTAATTCAATGTTCCAGCAAGATGGATCAAGTACAAGGTAGAATAATTGTGCATTGATTCTCATGACTAGCACGACCATAGTTTTTGCACAGGGTTTAAATATATTGTCAAAAATTGTTCAGAATTTAAATACAAATGATCGAACCATTACACAAACTAAAACTCCGCTCAAATCGAATTTATCAAACCATTGAAATGATAATCATATTCATCACAAGAAAAATGTGTCTAACCACCATTCTATAATATTTATATTTTAATTTCATATGATGGTTTGTTGAACGATAAACCTAAGGAAAAGATCATGAAAATGAAAATCCAAATTCTAAGTTTAATTCATGCTTGCAGTCATGAATTAAACATAGAAGAAATAGAAATCAAAAAGCAGAAAACAACGAAAAAGCCTTTAGCCCAATTAGTCATAATAAACATGTAAAAGTGTTTATAGACATGATGATGGCATCTATAGAAACATAATGCCTTTTGATCATGTTTAAAAAATCAAATGCATGTGTGTCTGCCAACAATGGAGACGTACTGGGCGAAGCAGTTATCTTTGCATCACCAGAGAGTTCATGTTAGGACTGATTAGAATTAAAAAATTAAAGAAAAGTCGACAACAAATCAAGCATCTTGATCAAAATAAAAAATCACACAGTCTAGCGTCAAATGTGTTTATGTCCAAATGAAAATTGGTGACAAGTTTTAATTACGAGCGAGACGATGTTTAGGCAAATGACTCCAATACTATTGACAGAGCCACTACTACCAATAGGCGTCCATAGCCTCAGAAAGGATGTCATTTAACCCACTCTAACACTTCTATCATGTCCAAAATTTGCCCATTCATGATGAAGAACATCTTTATTCATGGATTAATTTTAAGGGGCATACCTTATAATTTTCTTGAACTTGGCATTGCTTCGCTGCCAGAAGGCCTATTCAGTACCTCGACAAAGTTTCCTTGATATCATGGATGCATTTACCTGCTACTAGAAGACCTGTTCAGTGTCTCGGTAGGTTTACAAACACTTCCCACACCTTGCAGTGCTTTCAACTCTCTAGAATTACTTTACAAATTTGCAGAAACTTTATGATATTCAAGAGAGCGAGCTGATACTGAAAACTTTCAGATTTTATCAAACAAAAATTGTTCTTATATAATTCATCTGTTTTCTTAAAATGATTCTTATCATGATCTTGACACTTAGATTCATGTTAAGAAACCATCTTAAGGAAAGGAAGGTATAATCGAGTCGTTTTCTTAAAAAACAGGGACATCGTTAAGAGTTTATTAATGATAATCGTTATCCTCTCGATATTTTGAAAAGAAACCATCAACACTGTTTTGAGAAGGAACTTTCTTTTGTTGATTTGATTTTAACAATTTACGGCATGGTGCTTTGAAAAGTAGTTAGTTGTTTCTCTTGGATAAAAATTCTGATTTTCCTTCCACAAATGAAATGGTGACACAGACATAATTTTCCAGAAACAAACCAAAAAAAATGAAAAGAACCAAAATGAAAAACAAAAAAGAAAATCAAAAATATTTACAAGAGGGTGGATCTGAAATCATCACGTGAAATATCTCTTGAGAGACTAAAAGACAATAGAAAATTGCTCATTAATATGAATGTAGTCCTACTCCTGGCACCTTGGGTCAAGGCTGAATTTACAGTTCAGATTTACTTATCTCTTTACTTTTCATTTAAAAAATTTCATGATGATACTACACTTTTGAAAAGATGAGAGAAAGGGTCAAAGTGGACTTCCTTGATAATAGTCAGATTATGGTTCTCTTGGTGGNAAAAAAGAAAATCAAAAATATTTACAAGAGGGTGGATCTGAAATCATCACGTGAAATATCTCTTGAGAGACTAAAAGAAAATAGAAAATTGCTCATTAATATGAATGTAGTCCTATTCCTGGCACCTTGGGTCAAGGCTGAATTTACAGTTCAGATTTACTTATCTCTTTACTTTTCATTTAAAAAATTTCATGATGATACTACACTTTTGAAAAGATGAGAGAAAGGGTCAAAGTGGACTTCCTTGATAATAGTCAGATTATGGTTCTCTTGGTGGAATTCTCACGCGGTGCTCCAAAGCATATAAAGGTGCATTTTTCCGATTTTTGAGTTGTCCACGATCCTTCTTCCTTTCTTACCTGTCATCCTCGATTTCCTCATCCAATGACATGCTTTCTAGGACTTCACTCTATCTTTTCTGCTCTTTTTCTCTCTTCGACCTAGTAACAGTCATTGTGTCTTCCGCGAAGTTCACATTTTGGCTTTTCTTCCTCGTTCTTTGCTTATTTCCATACCCAAGGGCCAACAGGCCCCCAACACTCACCTGTGAGTTGTCCTGAGGCACTTCAGATCTAATATTTTTGTTTTACTTCGACTTCAGAATGCACAGTGTAGCCTTTGCTTTCTGTTGTATGCCTCCTCTCCTTCCCTGTGCAGACTGTCTTTTCTATGTCTGGTACCCAGTTTCAACTACACCTAGTACCTAGACCCTTTTCCTTATGCTTTTACATGGAGCTGTGAGGGAGCTGGTTTTCATAGTACAACTTCAACCAACTCCCTTTCACTAATCCTTCCTTCCATTCTCCCTTCAAAGTCTTCAACTATGCAACTACTCCTTTTGTAACATAAGAGACCTCATATGGCCCGAGCCAATGCGTTCTAAACTTCCCAGGATGCTTGATGAACTTACTGTCATATACCAGTACTAGAGCACCTTGTCTAAATGTCTTATTCTTGATGTGCTTGTCATGGTAGGCCTTCTCTCTTTCCTTCTATAACTGCCGATGAAATCCTGCAACAAATCTGTCTTCCTCCAATTCGACTAACTATGAAAGCCTCTCTTGAACAACGTCAGTGTCATCCATGTCTGTAAAGGCATCAATTCTTAGGCTTGGTACCAAATATTCCATTGGCACAATGGCTTTGAGACCATAAACCAATTTGAAGGGAGTCTGCATTGTTAACTTATTTTAAGTGGTTCTATAGGCCCAAAGTACTGCTAGTACTCTTAAATCCCTGTCATCCCCGTTCACAGTGCAAATCTTCATCAGCATTGTCTCCAAGATCTTGTTGAATGCTTCCACTATCTCATTTGTTTGTGTATGGTAGGGTGTGCTCTTCTGATGATGGACTTCAAATTCCTCAGTCATGGCTTCAAATGTTTTATTTATGAAATGTGTGCCTTGATCACTCATAAGGATCTTTGGGCATCCAAAACTGGTTATGATGTCATCAAATATGAAGCACGCAGTTGTATTTGCACTACATTCCTTAAATTCTCTTGATTTGGTCCATCTGGTCAAGTATTTTGTTTTTGTAATTATGTATCTTTCTCCTGTGCACTTTCCTGGTGGGTTTATAGGTCCCACAAAGTCAATGGCCCATTTCTCAAATTCTTGTAGGGTCATTTGTGGTGCTAGTGGAATTTCATCCCTTTTGGAAGGTTTCCCAACTCTTTGGCATACATTGCAGGCTCTATAATAGTCTTTAGCATCTCTGTGTAAGGTAGGACACCAAAGTCCAGCTCTAAGCACCTTTTGCGCAGTTGATTTACCTGCGTAATGTCCTTCTATGATGCCTTCATGAGATTTCATGAGGATCATCGATCATTCTTCCTCCATAACACATCTTCTCAATATCTCATCAGGTCCCATCTTGTATAGTTGTCCAACTATAAGTGAAAAGTCAACATCACGCACTACTAGTTGTTTCTTGTGAGGAATTGTGTACTAGTTAGGGGCCATTCATGCTGACAGAAACTAGACTATCTCTGTTAAGTGGCCATCAATATTTCTAATGCCCAGTAACTGTGCATCCGACAGTGTATCCTCCAAACTAGTTGGCTCTTCTCCATGTTCCAACCTCAACAAGTGGTCAGGACCTTTGTTCATTCTTCCTGGTTTTACTATGATCTCAAAGTCATATTCCTGAAAGAGAAGAATCCATCTTCATATTATCCCCCCCAACACTAGATTTTTGACTAGGTATTTCAGCGCAGAGTGATCAGTAAACATTTTAAAGTGTCCTCCCAACAAGTAGTGGTGGAATTTTTGCAGCGCGTACACCATGGCTAACCCTTCTCTCTCAGTGGTGGTGTAGTTGACCTCTGTTGTTGATAGCTTCCTACTAGAAAAAGCTAGTGGATGGTCAATATCTCCTTCACCAGGTTATTCTAATACTACTCCTAAAGCAATAGAAGACGCATCGACATGCACATGAAACTCCTTGCTCCAATCTGGGAAGACCAGAATAGGCGCAGTAACCGTTTTTTGTTTTAGTGTGTCGAAGCTCTACTGCCATTCTTCTGTCCAACTGAACTGACAATATTTCTTCAAAAGCTTCTCCATGGGTATTGTAATCTAGGCATATCCTTTAATAAACTTCCTGTAATATCATGTGTGTCCCAGCACAGTGCGCAGCTGTTTGACTGAAGTAGGAGGGGGTAGATCAACTATAATGGCAATTTTAGATGGGTTGACCAACAATCCCTTCTTGCATACAGTATTACCTAAGAGCACTCCAAATTGTGAGAAGAAGATGCACTTCTTCAGATTCAAGGCAATTTGACACTGCCTATATTTATCCACATTATCCTTAAACATTCAATACGGTTTTTCAATAAGCTAAAAATAGTCCAGTCATCAAAATATGCTTCTAGACATTTATGAAAGAACTCCTTGAATGCTTCGACCACCACCCTATAAAATATGGATGGAGCATTCTTCAATCCAAATGGCATCACTTTGTACTAATAGGAACCCCATTCTGTTTCAAATGTGGTCCTATGGTGATCTTCCTTGTCAATCCTGATCTGATGGTATCCTGNACCATAGGACCACATTTGAAACAGAATGGGGTTCCTATGGTGATCTTCCTTGTCAATCCTGATCTGATGGTATCCTGAAAATCCATCTGTAAAAGAATATACGTCTTGGCCTCCCACATTATATAATACTTCATCAGTGAATGGTGTAGGGAAGGGGTCATGCAAACAAGCATCATTCAATTTTCTGAGATCTACGCAGACCCTAATCTCTCTTGTCTTCTTATCCTTCACCACCATAGGGATAATCCATTATGATTCCTCCACAGGTTCTATAATCCCAGCTTCCAACATTCTGTCAAGCTCAATCTTTACTTTGTCCTTATATTTAGGGTTCAATCTATAGGGTCTCTGTTTGATTGGTCTTGCATCTGGTTTCAAAGGGATCCTCATCTCTCCCATAGGCCCTTTAATTCCCTTAATATCAGTAAACTTGGTTGGAAAGAAGTCCTGATATTCATGCAGTAATTCTGTAATCTTGTCAATAGTGGAAACATCCCAATAATATCCAACATTAGCAAGATTTGGTGTCTTCTCAGTTCCAATATTGACTTTCCTAATATTGATTGGCTTTCCAATGAATGTAAATCAACTCCTGGTCCTTCCGCATCTCTTTGGCCTTTTGTTTCTGTGATGTTCACCTTTCTTGGATCATCGTCTTCATCAGCATTGATGTTGTAACATCCTTGCAGTTTCTGTAGAGGTGCAGTCCATTCATCCTCTTCTTGCTCCAAAGGGAGGTTAGTTGCCTCCTCGAATACTTTCTGTCTTACAATCTATAATGCTTGATCTACTGAAGGATATTGGATTTCAAATAATAAGGTGGTTACAAAATTATGAGTCATACCTTCCCAATATGTAGTGATGAGGCACATCTCTGCTTGAAGGTACTAGTTGATAGGTGTCTTGTCCAGTGTGTTAATGAATTTGTGCACCCACTGCCCTTGAGGGATGTTTCTCCAGGCTTCCTCGCAACTTCGCACATGGTCCTTTGGGCAGCTTCGACCTATGTACTGAAATTCACATCCTTCTACTTGTGCTGAGAACCGCGTTGTCATCAAGGTATGACATTGTACCCAATCTATACAATGTGGTGCTTCAAAATCTTCAATATCAACATCTTGAAGATCAACATCAAAATTTGAACCATCTTGATATTGAGTGTTAGTGCTCAATTTAGACTGGTTAATGATTAATTGATATTGCTTGTTTGAGAGAGAAATGAGATATTCAAACCACTCATTAATAAGCGACATTTCTTTCAAAGGGAATATAGTACAAACATGAATGAACCTAATTGCAAAATCATTGAATGATTCACCATTTTATTTCCTTAAGAAACTTAATTCTTCACTTAATTCATAATAATCATAGTTGCTAAAATATGATAAAAACTCAATTACAAACTAAGACAAAGAATGAATAGAATTAGTCGGAAAAGATTCAAACCAATATTTAACCCAACCTCGGAAAGTGAGATCAAACAATCTGCATGTAACATTAGGATCAATGATATTATGTCTTAAACATTTATAAAAAAAATTAGAAATATGGTCTACTATAGATGTGTTCCCTTCACCATCAAAGGTGAGTTCTAAAAAGAGATCAATTGTCTTGTTGGAAAGAACTGGTAATGAGACATTAAAAGTATGTTCCAACACAGTGATTTGGGCAAAAGCCATGGAAAATTAAGAATTTGAAGAAATTGAATCCAAATAGTTAGCTTGTCATCTAACCTTCCTTGTAGTGCATTATAAGATGACACAGAAGAAGGATTTATAAATCTGGAATTATGAAAGGCTGAGGGATGAAACATTTAATCATTAAATCGACTTCAGGCCCTCCTTCTAGCACCACTTCTTTCAAAGGGAATCTAGTCCTCTTTTGAAACTTGCTTTGGATATTTTTGTTGGGTGTGGTTTATATTCTTTGCACGAGTAGTAGTGTCTTGATAAATGTGACACCTTCCTTGGGAAACATGACACCTGCCTCGAGAAACGTGTCATGTATTTAGGTGTTTTTTTTGGCACATAGTTTTTGTCGATGGTTTTCTATTTTCAATTAAGGAATTAGGGTTTTGGACTAATCCAGGTCATTGGGTTAGGGTTTAGGATGCCGCTGGCTCCTATATGTATATCGTATTGTAAAAAATGTATCACTATGAATAATATAGAATATGTTGGTTTTCCTGGTTTGGGTTTCTAGGGGAAAAATCTTTGTGTAATGTTTGTATTTTCCATTGTATATTTTCTGTTCTTTTCCTGGATATCTGTTTGTAGTAGATTTTGTACAAGGTTAGAATTTACATTTGGTATCATAGCTTTATTGGCTTCAGGGGGATGCCTTTGTGGTCAAGGGTTTGGCTCGGGACTGTGATAAGCCTTTTGACAATGGGAGATCTACAGTATTGTTTTTTAGGTGAAAAGAAATGGAAAGCAATTTGAAGATGGAGATCGAGAAGTTTAATGGGAAAAGTTTTGAGTTGTGGAATCTCAATATGGAAGATCTGTTGGTGGAAAAATATCAGTGGATCATGGTAGATCTAGGTACTGCACCTACAGGAACTTCTACAGATGACTAGAAAAAGTTGGATCGGAAGGCAAAGAGCACAATCCGACTGTGTCTCTCTGATTTATTATTACTGAATGTGTCAGAGGAAACTACAGCCAAGGATTTATGGGAAAAGTTGGGGAAGTTGTATCAGTCTAAGTCCCTAGTAAATAAACTATTCCTAAGAAAGAAGTTGTATAACCTAAGTATGAGAGATGGAGACTCGATGGCAGAGCATTTGAACGCCTTCAATACAGTGGTAAGTCAGTTAGTATCTATTGATATTAAAATTTCATATGAAGATAAATGTATCAGTTTGTTGTGTTCTTTACTAGACTCGTGGGATAATCTGGTTGTGGCCATAGGTAGTAATACAACTTCCTTGAAGTTTGAAGAAGTGGTCTCATCCTTGTTGTTGGAGGAGATAAGACAGAAGAATATGGAAGGACATAGCACAAACACATTATTTGCAAGAGGACGTTCCCAGGAAAGAAATAGATCTAATTTCTCAAGTGGGAGATCTAAGTCTAAGGGTAGATCTAAATCTCCCAGAAAGTTTGTAAGCGTATGTTGGAGATGTGGAAAAGAAGGGCACTACAAGAAGCAGTGTAGATCCAAAGTTGAGAAAAAGAAGGGATCTGAAGAATCCTCTTCTACGGAAGAAAAGACCTCCAAGGAAGAAGGAGGGGATGTGTACTTGGCCTATTCAAGAACACATGCAGATCATGAGGCATGGTTGGTTGACTCTGGTGCATCCTTTCACATGACTCTCCACAGGGAGTGGTTCTGCAAATATGAAAAGTATGATGGAGGTAATGTTTTCTTAGGTAACGATTTGACAACCAGAATCATAGGAAGAGGAAGGGTCAAGTTGAGGCTCATATATGGAAGGATTAGAACACTGGTTGGTGTTCTACACATCCCAAGTATGGCCAAAAATTTGATTTCTGTAAGCAAAATGGAAGATGTAGGGGTAAAAACAATATTTGAAAAAGGAACTTGCAGGATGGTTCGAGGAGCAATGGTGTTGATGAAGAGATTTCAGTTTGGAACTCTATATAAGATGCTAGGAAGCACTATTAGTGATGGGTGTGATAGTTCCATTGTTCCTGATATTGGATTTGAAGAAGAAATAACTCCTACAGTATCTAGAGAAAAGGTTATGTTGTGGCATCAAAGATTGGGGCATATCGAAGAGAAGAGTATTCGACTACTAGATGGTAAATTTATCATTGAAGGTATGTCTAACTTCTCTCTGGATTTTGATTTATGTGAACATTATCTATATGGGAAGCAGAATCAGGTAAGATTCCCCTCTGGTGCAACGAGGGAAGAAGGAATTTTATAGCTAGTTCACAGTGATGTTTTTGGACCTGTGTCGATTCCATCATTGGGAAAATATCTATACTATGTCTCATTTATAGATGACTTCTCAAGGAAAACTTGAATATATTTTCTCAGGAATAAATCTGAATTCTTTGACAGGTTTAATGAGTTTAAGGCTCTTTTTGAGAATCAAACAGAGAAAATAATTAAGGTGTCGAGGACAGATAATGGCGGAGAGTTATGCGGGAATGAATTTGAAGAATTCTGTAAGAAGTGTGGTATAGCAAGGCAGAAGACTACTCCATATACACCTCAGCATAATGGAGTTGCAGAAAGGATGAACAGGACGTTGATGGAAAAAACAAGGTGCATGCTCAATGGTGTCGGGTTAGGGCAAGAATTCTAGGCAGAGGCAGTGGATACTGCATGTTATCTAGTCAATAGATCACCCTCATTAGAGTTGGATGACATGACTCCATAAG
This sequence comes from Picea mariana, assembly GCA_032191745.1. Lineage (NCBI taxonomy): Eukaryota > Viridiplantae > Streptophyta > Pinopsida > Pinales > Pinaceae > Picea > Picea mariana. Next base: position 189,786 of record JASDQU010013432.1, on the reverse strand, counting down.
AGGTATGGACTTGTAAGGAACCTTCTCTCACACATCGTAAGGTATTTGGTTGTGATGCATATGTTCATGTTCCAAAGGAAAATAGGAGTAAGATGGATAAGAAGGATGAAAAATGTATCTTTATTGGATATAAAGATGGTCTCAAAGGTTATAAGCTTTGGAACCCAGAAACTAAGAAGGTAGTGTATAGCTGAGATGTGATATTTAGAAAAATGAAGGATGTTGTTAAACAGGAATTCCTACCAAGTAAGGAAGAACCAAATAATATAGAGTTTGATTTAAAGGATGATGAATCAAACTCTACAGAAGAACATGAATCAGAAGAAGAAGATCCTCATACTCCAGTATTGAGGAGATCGATTCGAGAAAGAACGCTATCGGAAAGGTATAGTCCATTTGATTTCCATTCAAATTTTTCTTTGTCTATTATTGATGATGATCCTAGAACTGTCAGGGAGGAAGTGGACTCAAAGGATGGAAATGTCTTGAAAAGGGCCATAGAAGAAGAAATGGCATCTTTGGATAAGAATGAGGCTTGGGATCTAGTGGAGTTTCCAACTGGAAGAAATCCCATTGGTAGCAAATGGGTATTTAAAAAGAAGCTGAATGTAGAAGGAAAATTGGAGAAATACAAAGCTCGGCTAGTAGAAAAGGGTTATTCCCAGGTTGAGGGAATGGATTTTGGTGAGATTTTTTCTCCTGTTGCCAAGTTAACCTATATAAGATTTTTGTTATCTATTGCTGCTGAATTTGATTTTGAAGTAGAATAGATGGATGTGAAGACAACATTCCTGCATGGGGATCTGGAAGAGGAAATCTATATGAAGCAACCAGAATTTTATGCTGTGAAAGGAAAGAAGGAGCTGGTATGCAAGATGAAAAAGTCCTTGTATGTTTTAAAACAATCACCAAGGATGTGGTATCAAAAATTTGATACTTATATGCTGGGACTTGGATTCACAAGAAGCAAAGAGGATCATTGTGTGTATTTTAAATTAATTGGTGATCATTTGATTTATTTGGTCTTGTATGTGGATGACATGTTGCTGATAGGAAACAACAAGGAGATTATCCAAGATGTGAAAACTCAGTTGTCCTCNAAATTTGACATGAAGGATATCAGTGCTTCAAATTTCATTTTGGGCATGGAAATTAAAAGAGATCAGAAAAGGAGGAAAATCTGGTTAAATCAGAGAAAATATGTCGAGACAACATTGCAAAGGTTTAATATGTAGGAATGTAAACCAGTCAAGGTTCCTATTCCTGTTGGTGTAAAGTTATCAACAGATCAGTGTCCCAAGACACATGAAGAAGAGGAGGACATGTCTCGTGTTCCATATGCGAGTGCAGTTGACAGTTTGATGTACGCAATGGTATGTACTAGACCAGACATTGCACATGCAGTGGGAGTTTTTAGTAGGTATATGTCAAAACCATGGAAGGAGCATTGGACAACAGTAAAGAGGGTTTTGAGGTATTTGTGTGGCACTGCTAGCTATGGATTGTGCTACGAAGGAAGACCAAAATTGGACAGAGTGGTCGATATACATGGCTTTTTGGATGCAGACTGGGCTGGAGATTTGGATCGTAGGAGATCTACAAGCGAGTATGTGTTTAACCTGTTTGGAGGAGGAATAAGTTGGATGAAAAAAAGATAGGTTGTAGTGGCACTTTCAACTACAGAAGTTGAATACATGGTATCCACTCATGCAAGTAAGGAAGCAGTATGGTTACAAATATTGTGTTCAGGTATTTGGTTGGTACAACAAGTTGTAAGAATAGAGTGTGACAGTCAGGGTGCAATTTTTCTGGCGAAGAACCCTGCTTATCATTCAAAGACAAAGCACATTGATCTTCAATATCACTTTGTGAGAGACATGATTGAAGAAAAGAAAGTATCACTGATGAAGGTGGACACTTTGAAGAATGTTGCAGACTCATTAACAAAATTTGTGAGCACTAAGAAGTTCTCTTGGTGTAGAGGATCCATGGGAATTGTTGCCCTGGATTGTTGACTATGTAACCCTGTAACCCCCTATATGCAAAGAAAACAAAAAGTGGGAGAATGTTGGGTACATGTTATATTCTTTGCACGAGCCCAAGGAAAAAAAAATTCTACCTCGAGAAACGTGTCATGTATTTAGGTGGTTCTTTGGCACATGGTTTTTTCCTATGGTTTTCTATTTCCGATTAAGGAATTAGGGTTTTGGACTAATCTAGGTCATTGGGTTAGGGTTTTGGATGCTGTTGGATCCTATATGTATATTGTATTGTAAACAATGTATCACTGTGAATAATATAGAATATGCTAGTTTTCCCGGTTTGGGTTTCCAGGGGAAAAATCTCTGTGTAATGTTTGTATTTTCCATTGTATCTTTTCTGTTCTTTTCCTGAATATCTGTTTGTACTAGATTTTGTACAAGGTTAGAATTTACAGTTTTCCACCTTTTCCCTTGGATTTTATTTATGGAAATCAAGGAGGAGTGAAGGAAGACATCATAGGAGAAGCATTTAAATCATAGACATTTGGTGAAAATATTAGACAGGTCCATTTGCAAGTATAGGAGACATTGAATAAGTCACAGGAAACGTATAAGGCCAAATCTAAGAAAGGTGAAGGTAAACTTAAAGACTTTAATCCTGAAATTAGATTAATATTTCTAAGGAAAGAAATGGAGCATGAAGATTTTATTTATTAAGCTGATAAGGAGTTTCAAAAAATGTTCCTTGAGATGACAACCATGGTGCATGAATAGTGGGAAGACCTAGAAAAGTGAAGAGAAACTCCTCATCAAAATGAAGGTGGTGATGGAAGCTATAGAAACATAATGGCTTTTGAAACTTGCTTTGGATATTTTACACCTTTTCCCTTGGATTTTATTTATGGAAATCAAGGAGGAGTGAAGGAAGACATCACAGGAGAAGCATTGAAATCATAGACATTTGGTGAAAATATTAGACAGGTCCATTTGCAAGTATAGGAGACATTGAAGAAGTCAYAGGAAACATATAAGGACAAACATGATAAACATAGAACTGATAAGTCATTCAAAGTGGGAGACAAAATTTGGTTACAAGTGAAAAATAAAAGACTACAGGGTCCTGGTAATATGATCAAGGCTCTATTGTATGGCCCTTTTCAAGTGTTGGAGAAGGTGGGAGATAATGCCTACAAATTCAATCTACCTCCATACATGTGCATTTATTCAGTAGTGAATGCGGAGAATTTGAAACTCTATGAGCCTTCTATTTTGGATCAAGAGGATAAGAAGTTCCAACCTACCATAGAGGAATTAACACCAGATGCTCAGGAAAAGTTGGTAGAATACATAGTTTTGCAGATGAGGTCTAGAACTACAATACAAGGGAAGCTTGACCTTTGATAGATTGGGTTGAAAGGACAACTTCCACACAAAGAAAAATGGTACTCCAAGGAGAAGGTATAGGAAAATTTTCCTCACCCCATTCAGTAAATATTTTGGGGACCAAAAGACTCCCTAAATGGAAAGGTATGATCCAGATTGAATCTTTATTTAATTTTTCATCTATTTTAGTACTTTCTTGGTGGAAAAAATTGGAGGAATCAACTTGTGGGGCCATTTTAACAAGAAGTCTCAATTTAAAAAATGGGGTTAAAAACCATGTGAAATATTTTAGATCCATTTTGAGGCATCAAATGACATTTTTTTTGGTTCAAAAAATTAATTAGCGAAAGATGCCATATTCTACAAATCGAAACCTTTCAAACGGTGAAAGAGTAACCTCAATCAAAGTTTGTATGCAGACATTATGCCTCCTGTAAGTTGACCTACCATGTTGACCACCATGGTATGAGTGGATGCCACATAATCCCTTATTACTGAAATGTATGGGGCTAGCCATGTGTGGATTTTAAAGAAGATTCTAGAATGTCCAAACCTTATCACTAATTGAGGGTTTAGGAAGTCAAAAACCTAACCCTAGATGGCTATCAGGCTATGTTAAATATTAGGCCTCTAGGAGGAGAAGGGGTTCCATTATTTAGCATTGTGCTTGTTCCATAATCGAGCAAAAACATCTAGGAGTGGTATTTTGAGAGCATAATAGAGGAGGATGAGAATTTTGCAGTGACCATTCAGGCCATAGTGTAAAAAAGTAATTCCATAGTGAGTGCCCATTCCTTTGTATGTGTATTTCGATAATTGAAGAAAAGAGAGAAGAGCATAGACCTCACCTTCTAGCAAGGTTGTCTCCCATATTGGGTTTCCTAGGATAAATATTGTGTTCATTTGTGTGGATGGTGTGTAATTTGTGCTTGTTATTTCATTTTCATATTTCAGTTATTTCTTAAATTTGATCCATGAGCTAGAGACAACCAATCCAAGATCTAAGGAAACAAACCTGCATAATCTAATATTTCACAATATTATAAGATTTGTTGTGATGAATTATTCCAGTAGAATATCCACGATAATTTATGATGCAGGAAAATCACTCCAACTCGCTAGCGCATCAACAAGCTAGTGCAACAATGCATTATGAGGAATGAATTCCAAGGGGAGAGAGGCCCCATCCCTCTCATTTTGAACTTAAATTTAAAATTTTAATGTGATTTAATGTTTGTAGGCTCAAGGAAAGCCAAGCCACTGTCTTTGTACAGGCCAAGTGTAAAGTCACCTTTAATGGCATCTAGGATCCCCTCTTTTGTAAAAATCCAAATGTATTGAGAATTAGCAATGAGTGAAATTAGAGAGTAGGAGAATCTCAAGAGAGGAGAGGAGAGGAGAGAAAGAGTTGAGAATCTTTTGCAATCCAGTCTTGTACACATTGTAAAGATCATTCATTGTTAATACAAAAGAAGATTTCCCTGCATGTGATTCTATGCGTGTTTTATATGTGTTTTTTGAATGCATTTGAATGGTTATTATGTGTTTATGAATTCCATGGGTGTATGTATGTTTTTCCTTTGCAGGAATAGATAGATTTATCTATTAGTGTGAGTTTCTGAATGTTCTGGGCTCTTAAGTCTAGTGCAAGGAGTGCACACTAGAGTTGTTGAAAAACTCTGTGAAGCCAGCGCAAGGAGTGTGCTAGAACTTTGTTTTGAGTTTAGGAAGAGCATGTCAGGTGGGCACACTAGAACAAGTCTCAAGATCATAAGAGAATGTGAAAGGGAGTGCACATTAGAGTTACTGAACACTCTAAGAGAGAGCGCAAGGAGTGCACCTACACTTAGTAAAGTGTAAAAGCTTAGAAGGAATAGTGCAAAGAAAGGCACATCAGAGTTACAGAACACTCTGAGAGTGAGCACAAGGAGTGTGCCTACACTTAGTAAAGTGTAAAAGATCAAGATTCAAGGAGGAGGTATTGCCAGGAGTACATTGAGAAAGTGCAAGGATTACACAAGAGACAAAGTGTTTCAAGTCTCAAATATTTGGAGGGAAGAGCATGAGTGCTAGGAGGACAAGAGCAATCRTTGAAAGAACAAAGCATCGAGACCCTTTGAAGTCAGATAAATTTCAATCTTAGGAGAAAGTAAGTGAAAAGTCTACACAAAGAAAGCACAAGGGGTGCACATGAACATTTTTGAAAAATCTTCAAGTTTGAAATCTTTTGAAGTTTCAGGCAAGTGCAAGGAGTGCACTAGAGGMTGAGTATTCCCAGTACTAAAGCTCAGGAGAAAGAGCGTCTTGTTTCAAGGAGGGTAGAAGAATTCGTTGAAGGAAAAAGGGCCAAGTCCCTTTGAAAAACTTTGAAAGAGCTCAGAAAATATTAGGAAGTGCAATGCAAGTTGATGCCTAATAGTCGGTCTCATAGAAGAAGGATCAAAGGCCAAGCCTTTGAATAATATCGATAAATCCTTCGTTTGAAGGAAAGCACAACCATAGCATAGGAGGAGATACAACAACCATCGGATCGGTTGTTAGAAGAGATCTTGACCATCGGATCTAAGTCCAGACTAGAGGAGGAGTGCACATGGAGGAGGACAGATCCCAGTCATAGGATTTGAGCAAGAGGATCAACAACCATCGGAACCAGGTGAGTAGCATGAGTTTCAACCCTCAGTGTTCTTCAGACTTGACAAGTTTGGAGGTTTTTCTTGTTTGGACGCAAAGGAGACAAGTCTCCCAAAGTCCCGAAGACTGAAGTGTGTTTGGGCCATCAGATGTGAGGCAACATGTCAGTAGATTAAGCATGGTCCAGAAGTCTGATTATGCAAAAAATTGAGGTGTAGGCGTAGGAGCATGAAAGATTCGTGAAGTCCCAGGGATCCAAAGTGAATGTGGACCATTCGTCAGAGATGACAGGTGTCAGTAGATTAGGGGTAGTATGGAAGTCTGGCTATCCAAGAGAACATAGAAATGGAGTGTTCATGACTCCCAAAGCTCCAAAGAGCAGAGTAAATCCCAATCATTGATAAGCAGGGACACATGGCACCAGATCTTGGAGTCCAAAGACTTGGCACTCCAGAGGATTCGAGGTATAAATCGTTTGGATTTGAGGACTCTTGAAGCTCTAAGGGCCGGAGTGAATCATAGTCATTGGCATAAGGAGACACGTGGCACAAGATCTCATAGTCCAGAGACTTAGTGCTCTGAAATAGTGTTGGTGAAAGTTGATTTGAGTCGAGTCTTCCGAAGTCCCGAAGTTTGGATTTAATATTGAGCGTTGGTTGGAGAGGTACATGTGGAGCATGGATCGCAACTCCTTGTCACTTCAAAGTTCAGTGATCCAAAGACTTGTGTGTGTGAACATCTCTAAACTCTTGAAGCCTGGGATTCTGAAGAAGATATCGTCAATTGGTCGCTAGAGAGCGGAGGACCGTCGATATGGGGTCTTTGGGAGGTCTGTCAGTTCGGCATTCGAAAGTGTTTTAAGTTGGAGCAGCGAGGACTCCCGAATCCTAGAGCCTGGAGTAGATCCAGTTCGTCCATCTATTAGGACACGTGGACAACATATCGTGCCTTCAAAACATTTTGGAGTTTGGTACTCTAGAGGCATGTGCATGTTAGTTGCTCAGAATTCCCATAGCTCGAAGCCCCGAATTCGATATCAGTTTTCGACTGTAGACAAAATGTAGACCGTTGATTGAGACCCCTTCGTGCATTTGTTAGTTCAACACTCTGGGAGAATAGCACATTAGAGCGGATAGGACTGTCGAAGCTTGAAGTCCTGAAGTCATTCCCCACTTTATATTCTCAATGGGTTATGTGGACCGTTGATTCCTTTTGTTGTTCGGCACTCTACCAATTCACTGTTCGGGAGGAACAAAGTGTAACTTTTTTGAGACTCCCGAAGTCTGGGAGATCTGAAGTCTTGAATTCTTGGGAAACTTGAGATTTAGCCCAAGGTTTTGGGACCACGGTCCCTTGTAAGTATTTTATTGTCTTAGGGACCCTCGAAAAGCAAGATTTGCAGTCGGGAAAGAAGGTTTAAGTCTTGTGTGTTTGATTTTGAGGGCTCAGTAGGAGCCTACAAGCTGATGTAGCTCCCGAATTCGATCGATCCTTGACCTGGAGGTCGCTCAAACCCAAGGGAGTGGGTGGGGGTTTGCATCAAGTGGTATTAGAGCCTACAAAGATATTTTTCTAATACCATCAAGTGGTATCAGAGCCCAAATAAGTTTTTTTTCTGATACCATCAAGTGGTATTAGAGCCTGATCTTGTTTGCAGACAACAGGAAAGAGACAAGATATTTTTTTGATACCAGCAAGTGGTATCAGAGAGGATTTTTTTCTGTAGACAAAAGGAAAAGGAGAAGAATATAGAGTGTTGTTGCTCTGTGTGTGAAGAATTGTTTGCAAGTGTGCAACAAATAGCAGATAGCCAGGTNTTTTCTAATACCATCAAGTGGTATCAGAGCCCAAATAAGTTTTTTTTCTGATACCATCAAGTGGTATTAGAGCCTGATCTTGTTTGCAGACAACGGGAAAGAGACAAGATATTTTTTTGATACCAGCAAGTGGTATCAGAGAGGATTTTTTTCTGTAGACAAAAGGAAAAGGAGAAGAATATAGAGTGTTGTTGCTCTGTGTGTGAAGAATTGTTTGCAAGTGTGCAACAAATAGCAGATAGCCAGGTGGGTTGAAGGAGAAGGACCAGTTGCATTCTTGAAGAAAATGAGAGCTTGTAAATATCTTAAGGTGAGCAGTTGGAGTACAATAGGGAGAGATCAAGGAGTGCTTAGGAGGAGGAGCGAGCACAAGGTGTGTGTCTACACTCAGCAAGAATGTAAAATCTCAAGGAAGGTTCCAACAGGTGAACCATGAAGGCTAAGCAAGGAGAATCTTCGCAGAGGCTAACAGTAGCTCACAATGAGCAAGTGGAAGCTCACAGACTTGTCAGGAGGGCAGGAAGAAGGAGGAAAATGGATACTGAAGGCCATAAGAAAGGTCTAAAAGGAGACCACAAGAGGATGAGCCAAGAAGAGATGGATAGAGAACTCAAGGAGACCTAAGAAAATATCAACAAGATGATGTTGAGGATGCAACAAGAAGCATGCAGAAGTTGGAGTTATGAGTGGCCCATGAAGCAGAAAGGAAAGTGGCCTATCCAACAATTGGTTTCCAGGAGGTAGAAGCAGATGTTGAGGATATGTTTGAGGTGATTTGAAGACCTCAATGACATAGAGGACAAGGGGGTTTTCATTTGTGAACCTGAAGATGGAGAAAGCCTCAGTAAGGAGGAAGAGATATTGGCTAGAGATCTCGTAGACTTCCAGGAGGGAAGAGATGAAAATTTAGATTGCCAGGAGGGAAATGAAGAGGGATCAATTGAAGATATCATAGAATTCTAGGAGGGAAGAAGTGAAAACTCATATTTCTAGGTGAGAAAGAAAGAAAAAATGAGACAGTCTAAGAGTTAGAAACTCATAATAGAGTTTAGATCAGCTAGGAACGATAACAAAGGAGGAGGATCGGAGATGCGTTCTGATGATTGGAGGAATCAACATATTCCTACCACGTAGCCCAGAAGAGGTAAATGAAAATATTGTAGGTGCAAAAGAAAGGAAGCCAACAGAGACTGTTTTGGAAAAGAAGAAGGAGAAGACATTAAAATTTTCCCAAAAGAGGAGGAAAGAAGAGCATTTTGTAGAATTTCTGAAAAATTTCAGCAAGGGAGGTGAACAGAGGACAACTACAGAGTTGGAACTTGCAGCAAGGGAGAAAGAAACATACATAATGGATTTTGATTATACATGTGCAGAATTGGAATCCCTAGGAGAAATGTTAATGGCATAGACTCATCACATCCAATAGGTCAAGTTGGACATTAATGAAGAAGAGGAGAGGCAATAGAGTAGACCGCATGAGAGAAGCCAGCTCGTAGATCAGTTGGACAAGGAGATAGAGGATATAAGGAAGTTGATGCTGGAGTTAGCACAACATACATTCAACAACAGATGGAGGTTGACCAAAGGAGAGCATATAGCAACAATAAGACAGTAGAAACAACAAGACATAGGAGCAGGTGGACAACTCCAAAATGAGATTTGGGACCCTAGAGGATCTCAACACTAGAAATAGGGAAGCCATGAGTAGGAGCTCATGATTTTTGTCAGAGTGGGAGTTTGATGTAGGAGAATCATTCCAACTCTCTAGCACATCAACAAGCCAGTGCAATAGCGCATTAGGAGGAAAATATTCCAATGGAAGAGAGGTGCCAACCCTCTCATTTTGAACTTAAATTTAAAATTTTAATGTAATTCAATGTGATTTAATGTTTGTAGGCTCAAGGAAAGTAGATCCACTGTCTTTGTACATGCCAAGTGTAAATTCAACTTTAATGGCTGACAACAGGAATATGATGGCGCGGCGCTCCTACATACCCCGCAGGGTCTCTGTGCCTGACCTCCTGGTCTTAAGGATCGTTCAGATTCCTCCTTGAGCTGAATTAGCTCTTCCAGTTCCTTGCCGGAATCTCTGATGAAACCCAATCCACAGGTCCTTATTTCATCAACACGGCCTTTTTCACATGACCACGCTCTTTCCCTGATGACAATTTCAAGTTTTCGAGGTTTCGTGATCCTCGACGTCAAGAGTTCTTGTCCTCTTGAATCCCCGATCTCCGATGAGCAATTCCACCAATGCGTGCCTTTTACGCATTAGCCCTCCTGGTTATGATCTGGTCCATGTGACCGCTAATTCATAAGACCGCAGCCTTATCCTTCTTTCGGGGTTTTGGGCTTCAAAATCCCGATGCACTCCAACTCCCGTTAACACTCTAGGCTAAGCTCCTGGTCCATGTGACCTCCCCCTATATGACCGCAACCATACTTCCTCATCGGGGTTTCGAACTTTCCAATGTTGAAACACATATGTCCTTAGGATTCGCGATCCCTCAAATTCCGACGCGCTCTTTACACACTAGCTCTCCTGGCTAGGCTCTTGGCCCATATGACCGTTATCCCCGTGACCGCAGTCTTACCTCTCCTCGAGGTTTCAAGATTTTTAATGCTGCAATGCATTGGCTCATGGGATTCCCTATCCTCCAAATCCTGATAGGCTGACAGTTGGCCCTCCACACAATGGAGCTTTCTTCCTTCTCTGATATGCTGACAGCTGGCCCACAATGGCACTTTTCTCCCTGTTGGGGTTTTAGACTCCGTGATTCCGAAATGCCCAAACCTCTTGTCACCACGATTCCCGATATCCTGATGACCAAAATGCTGATAGACGACTTCCAGTCGGGCCTTTCCCCGATGGCTCCGATTGCTGCCACACATCCTCCTCTGATGGACAGTCCTGATTAACTCTCAGGATTTCGAGACTTAAAACGTCCCGACTCCTAACACCTCAATCTCTGCCACGTGTCCCCACTAATGGATGGTCCAGATCGTTCCTAGGTAATTTCCCATGGAAATTCTCGATCTCTTGTCCTCGTGACTCTCGATGGTAAACCTCGTGCAGCTCCTGTTCGATCCGACGGCTGACAGGTAATTTGCTCAAAATCTGATGGTTCAGATCTGTTCTCCTGCGCTCTCTTCCAGAGGCTAAACTTTGTGCGCCTTCACCCAATCCAACGGCTAACGGGATTTCTGAATGAGATCCAATGGCTGTCGATCTCCCCCTCTGTGCGCTTCTCCTGACGCCTTCCTGGACATGTAAACCAATGGTCTAGATCTCCTTCTCTAGCCGATCTGACGGCGGCTGTGCTCCCTACTAAGCTTGCACACTTTCTTCCCAACCTTGGGAGAATTCAAAAGCCAAAGGCCTCAACCTTTGTCCTCCTTTCTTCACTGCAAGCTCCTTTGCTTGAGTTCTCGCCATGCGTATGAAACCACTGTTCCTCCTGAGCTTTGCTTCTGAATCCTCAAAGGAGTCTTTCACATTTGCGCCTCTTCAGAGTCTTTACACACACGCAGTGCTGCCTCTCCCGAGCTTCTCAACCACTCAGACCCCTAAGGGATTTTGTCTTTCTTACTTTCTCCTGCAGATGGAGAAATATAGCGGCCTCCTTGCTCTTTGTTTGCTCAAGCAACCTCTTGCTGAGTCTTTCAGGGTGTTCAACAACCTTGTGAAGATCCCTCAGTGGATTCTTCCTTTAATTACAGAACTCAAAGAGTTCTCTTCTCCTCTTTTTTCACCCTTACTCAATGCCCTCCTGGCAGAGTATCTTCTCCCAGAACATCCAACAGTTCTATCCTCTTCTCCTATGCACCTATGCAATCGCTCAATGCCCACCTGGCAGAGCTCTCAGAATCCTCAGTGATTCTAGTTCTCTCTCAACTCACAGTAGAGTTCTTCCTCTGTGAACTCCTTGCACCTTCTCAATGCCCACCTGGCAGATCTTCACAGAATCCTCAGTGATTCTGGCTTCTGTCTGAACTCACAATAGAGTTTCCCCAACTGCACCTTGTGCCTGTGCTCAATGCCCACCTGGTAGAGCTTCACAGAACTCCTTAGAGATTCTATTTGCAATTTTGTCTTCTCCCAGATAGCCTTGCCTCCAAGGTATTCAACAACCTTGAGGTCTTCTCCTGAGTTGTTGATTCCAGTTCTTGTGCCGCAGCACGTCTCTATCTGAACCCACGGTGTTAAGAAATGCATCCTCTGTGCATGGCTATCAGAACCTGTAGTGTTCTGTCACACCCTCTTGGTGTGAAGCCTCAAAGACCTTCACTTGAAATCAGACACACTCCTGCAAATGCACAACTATAGTATACATCTACAACATAAAAGAACACTCACAGACATTCATTCAACACATAATATTGCAGGAAAAACTGCTTCTGTTTATATTAAAATGGAAAATGCTTGTATTTACAATGTGTTCCTAAGAACGGCCTGTAACAAGGTCTCATCTCTTCTCTTCTGCTCTCTACTCGCAGACTTCTCTCACACACTCCTACTCAACTACCTCCCAAAATGAGATATGAAATCTCTTTTACCTGAGGGGGCTCTTAGAGTGCTTCCCTCCAACCTACCTACGCTATTCAATTACATTGAATGGGTTGTCTAGTCCAGAATCGGATCTAGATCTCAACCATACAAACATTAATGGCCGATCTTATCTATATCCTACACAAAGGCAGGGCTCTACACCTCACCAGCTTAGACATTTAATTACATTGAATTCAAATTTCAAATGAGGTTGCGCCTCTCTTCAACACGTGATTTGAATTCGCTGACGTGGCTGGCTAGCTGACGTGGAGAGATGCTCCTGCATCAAACTCCTCAGCTGCAAAATTCATGAGCTCCTGCTCATGAGCTTCCCAACTCAGCTGTTGAAATCCCCCCTGGATCCCAAATCATCCTTTGGAGCTGTTCATCCACTCCATCCTGTTGTTGTTGCTGCTTCTGCGCTGTTGCTGCTGCTGCTTCCTTCTTCCTGTTTAGCTGCCCCTCATTGGTAGTCTCTACTAACCTCAACATTAGCCTTCTGATCTCCTCGATCACTACATCCAGCTGCTCCAGTGGCTAGTCTTGTTTTTGTAGTCTGCCCAACTGCAAAAAATTTCTGCAATTGGGTAGATCACTGTGATCTCCCACGCCTTCTTCTTCATCTTCGTCTGTGGCCTCAAGTTTCCACTCTGCTGCAGACTTCAGCTCTGCAGTCTCCTCCACTGACTTTCTGTTCAATCACCTTCTCTGACAGCTCAACTTCTATTAGTTCTCTTGCTGGTCCTGGATTGTTCAGCCAATCCTCCAGCATCTCTAGCTCCATCTCCCATGGAGTGATAAATCTGCCTGCTTGCTCCTTGGCTTCCTTTGCTGCTAGCTTCCGTGCTGTAGCTTCTTTGTTTTTAGCTTCCTGGCTGAAATCATTGAGCCATTCCTTAGAATGCTCATTCTCCCCTTTGTCTACTTCTTCTGCTGTCAGCTTCAGTGCTACAGCTTCTTTAGCTTCCTGGCTGAATATGTTGAGACATTCCTTCGAATTCTCATTTTCTTCTCCTTTGTTTACTTCTGCTTGGGCAGCTTCCAAAGTCTTCTCCAATTCTTCTTTGACAATCTCAACTGA